>NW_026505172.1:0-67146 GCF_026875155.1 Cherax quadricarinatus
TCATTTTTTTAATCCCCACAGAGCAAGCAACCCATGCAGATGTTTCATTTTCTTTGGTGTAGCAAGAGTGCCAAATCCTGTGAGATATATACACTAACATCTTAACACACATTACTTTATAACCCACATGGGTTTGATACATTTTCATGAATAGGTATAGTGATAATCATTAAGTAAAACACATTGGCCCATAGGTATAACAGATGGCTGGAGGTTTGGTGGTGATTAAACCTAAAATGAGTTAGCTAATATGCTGCTGATTGTAGTAAGAAGTGAATGTCTACTTTTGGCTAGGTTGATAGTGCTCTTAGCTTACATAGTGAATGCCAGTGGTTCAATCCCTGGTAGGGGTGGAAATGTCAAATTCATATTTATTTCCTTGCAAGTTTACTTGTTTTTCTCATACCTGCTGCCCCTGTTCACTTATTAGTAAGTAGATGCTGGGGTGTTAGTCGACTGCTGTGGTTGCATTCTGGGGACAAGATTTAAAACGGACCCCAGTGGAATTAAAAAAGACAGTCCCTCCATGACAAACGCTGGGACTTTATCTGGGTTATCCTGGGTAGCTAACCTTCTGGGTTAAAAATCCAAACAAAATCCTGTCTTATCTTATCTTAACACTAAATCAGAAAAAAATATGGTTAAATTATGGCCATAATTTTTGAAGAGGTGGACCATTAAGCCAGTGGAAGGCCTTGGTCGGATGACCAGAAGCTCCAATGACCAGCCATCATATGACTAGACCCATGTCAGTAAACACTTTCTTGTTTCCTGACAAACCTACCTAACCTAACTAAATCAAGCTTGGACCAGGGAGTCCACTATAGAATATTCCTTACAGTATTATTATGAATCAGTACTTAGGGTAGAAATCAAAGGTTTTGTCAGTAATCAAATTATAATAAGTAATAATATGAATGATAATAGAAATGAAAAACTGTAATTTGTGCAAAGAGTACTATATACAATAGATTTTATTAATGGTTTAACATTAGTGACATTATTGAAAGCCCCCCTGGTTATGCAGAGAGCATTCAAAGCAGTCTCAGATAAACTTATACATTACACTGGAATTTTTTGCAAATCAATGTTGAATTTTTTGTAAAACAATTTTTTTAGTGAATTTTTTGATAAAGAAAGTCTATCTTGTATATCAAGCATGTGACAAAACTACTGGAAAGCTAGACACTCCTAAGAACAAATAATGTTAAATGTCTTAAATATTACATGCCTGTGAAATATAAGAGAACAAACATTAAATATTTGAATACTTTGAAATATCTGAAGGGGTATGTAAATGTAAGAATTGTAACTTAGTGAAAGAATCATGAATCTATGCAATTGGCATTGATCAGTAATAATATGGTATTTATTCCAGCAATTATTGGTGGTGGTATAGGAGGCACATCAACAGCTTATTTCTTAAAGGAGCTCTTTGGAGACAATGCCATCATTGATGTTTATGAATCTGAAAAGATTGGAGGACGGCTGGCTACTATCTCCAATAGCGGGAGATGATTATGAGTTGAGCACTGCATCATCCCAAGAATCAGTAATAATATGGATTTTGTATCAAAATTTGGTAAGGGTATACTTCTAAGTTTTTTATTTATTTTACAAAGCAGAAGTGTTATAAGAAGAGCAGAGTATATGGAGAGTAAAAGAAAGGTGAAGAGAGTGGTGAGAGAGTGCAAAAGGAGAGCAGATGATATAGTGGGAGAGGCACTGTCAAGAACTTTTAATGAAAATACAAAAATTTTTTGGAGTGAGTTAAACAAGTTAAGAAAGCTAGGGAAAGTACGGATTTGGTCAGTATCTCTCTAACAGAGTAGGGGAGTTAGTATATGGGAGACAGGGAGTATTAGGTAGATGGCAAGAATATTTTGGGGACCTTTTAAATGTGGGAGGGGGGTGAGGAAGAAAGTGGAGGCGGTAATTTTCATTCACTGGATGAGCCAGGGAGGTACATCTCACTTTTAGGAGTGCTAATAAGAGGCAGAATGTAAGTGTGGAGGAGGTACTGAGGCATTACGTAGACAGAAAAGGGGGTAAGAGGGTGGGCGGGGCTGCGGAGAGGAACTGCGAGTAATGAGGATCATGGCGCGTGCAAGATGTTAAAAGCAGGGTGGGGGATAAATGTGGTTAATAGTGGTTGGTACTGGGTTTTTTAATAAATTAAAGAAAAGAAGGGGATCAGGTGGCGGCGGGGGGGCGGAGCGGGGGGTGGTCATTGGCGGAGAAGCATGTAAAGGCCCCCTTTAATATGAAGTGGTGTGAAAGGTATTGCGGACAAAAGAGTGTGTAGAAAATTATAGAGGAATAAGTTACGTGAGTTAAACCAGGAAAAAGTGTACTAGGGTTTATAATTGAAAGGAATTAAGGTAAGACAGAATTAGGATTGCAGATGAGTCAAGGAGTGGGTCAGAGTGGGGTATGGGATGTGTAGATCAAGTGTTTACATGAAGCATATAATGTTGAACAGTATTTAGATAAAGGTAGGAATGTTTTAATTGCAATTTATGGATTTAAAAAGGCATATGATAGAGTGGAAGAGGAGCAATGTGGCAGATGTTGCAAGAATGGGAATAGGTGGTTTAAGTTACTAAATGCTGTAAAGAGTTTTTATTGAGGAATAGTGAGCTCAGGTTAGGTGTTGTAAAGACAGGGAGACTACTATCCGTAAAGTAGGTCCTTATACAAGGATGTGTTAATGTCACCATGGTTGTTAACCCTTTGACTGTCGCGACCCGAATATATACATTACGAGGAAACCGTGTTTTGATGACGATCTATACTCATAAATTCTGCGGCTTCAAATAGCAGGAGAAAGCTGGTAGGCCCACATGTGAAGAATGGGTCTGTGTGGTCCAGTGTGCACCATATAAAAAAATCCCTGGAGCAACGCAGTGCATAATGAGAAAAAAAAAATCTGACCGGTTATTTTTTAATTAAAATGCCCGACTTTGTGGTCTATTTCGTATAGTATTTGTGGTTTGTATTCACGTTTCCCTTGGTCTCATTTGATAGAATGAAACTATATTATAGAAATAGATGATTTTGATTAAATAATTTTAGCGTTATACTATAAAAAGTAACCTGGAAATGGAGCACAAAGTACGGGAAATGTTGTTTTTGCCGATGTTTCAAAAGTAAACAAATGATGTCATTTGTTCCCAATAAATGTCCAAATAGCATTCTAATATGCAGTCATGAATGGGTTGATGTAATTTTTAACAATTATTACAGTATTGCAGTAGTTCGGAATAACAGTAAATCTTTTCTATTTTTTGTTACCTGGAGTTTTACCCTTGAAGAGAGTTCCGGGGGTCAACGCCCACCGCGGCCCGTCCCTGGAGCCAGTCCTCCTGGATCGAGCCCTGATTCAACCGGCTGTTGCTGCTGGCTGGCACGCAAACCAACATACGAGCCACAGCCCGGTTTGATCCGGACTGACTTTAGGTGCTTGTCAGTGCCAGCTTGAAGACTGCCAGGGGTCTGATTGGGTAATTCCCCCTTTATGTTGTGCTGGGAGGCAGTTGAACAGTCTCGGGCCCCTGACACTTATTGGTATGGTCTCCTCACGTGCTAGTGACAACCCCCCCTGCTTTTCATTGGGGGGATGTTGCATCGTCGCCAAGTCTTATTGCTTTCGTAGTGGTGATTTTCCGTGTGCAAGTCGGTACTAATCCCCTCTAGGATTTTCCAGTTAGTATATATTCATGTATCTCTCCCTCCTGCGTTCAGGAATACAGGTTTAGGAACCTCAAGCGCTCCCCAATAATTGAGGTGTTTATCTCCGTTTGCGCGCGTGAAAGTTTCTCTGTACATTTTCTAGGTCGGCAAATTCACCTGCCTTGGAAAGGTGCTAGTTTAGTGTGCAGCAATATTCCCAGCCTGATAGAACAATGACCTGGAAGAGTGTCCAACATGGGCTTGGCCTCCCTAGTTTTGCAGGTTCTCATTATCCCTCCTGTCATTTTTCTAGCAGATGCGATTGATACAATTTATGGTCCTTGAAGAATGAGATCCTCCTACATGACACATCCCAGGGTCTTTGACGTTGGTGTTTCGTCTATTTTTGTGGCCAGAATTTGTTTTTGTACTCCTGAATGAAAGATTTAATTCTTCCTCATTTTACGCTATCTGAGTAATTGAAATTTCTCATCGTTGAACTTCATATTGGTTTTCTCCTCAAGCCCACTGAAGATTGGTTGATGTCTGCCTGGAGCTTTGCTGTGGTCTGCAATGGAAGACACCTGTCATGCAGATTCCGGTGTCATCCTGCAAAGGAAACACGGTGCTGTGCTGACACCATGTCTGGTGTGTCGGATATAGGATGAGGAACAAGATGGGAAGCGAGTACTTTGGCTTGTGGAACAGAGCTTTTCACCCGTAGCTGCCTCCGGACTTTACTCTGTTGACGATCTACTCCTCTGTGTTTCTGTTAGTGAGGAAATTATAGATCCATCGGACCGACTTTTCTGTTTATTCCTTTAGCACGCATTTTTGTGCTCTATACGCCATGGTCACACTTGTCGAAGGCTTTTGCAAAGTCTGTAATATTACATCTGCATTCTTTTTGTCTTCTAGTGCATTTAGGCCCTTTGTGTAGTGGTCCCAATAGTTGAGACAGACAGGAGCGACCTGTTCTAACCCATGTTGCCCTGTTGTGTAACTGATGGTTTCTAGATGCGTGGTGATTTTGCTTCTTAGGAGACCCCTTTTCACAAAGATTTTTATGATATGGGATGTTTAGTGCTATTGGTCGTAGTTCTTGCTGTTGCTTTACTGCCCCCTTTGTGGAGTGGGGCTATGTCTGTTGTTTTTAGTAACTGTGGGACGACCCCCGTGTCCATGCTGGCCCTCTCCATAGGATGGAAAGGCTCGTGTAGGGGCTTCTTGCAGTTCTTGTATGAACACAGAGTTCATGAGTCTGGCCCTGGGGCAGAGTGCAATGGGCATGTCATTTATTATCGCCTGTTTGAAGGGAAACAAGTCATTGTGCGTCAGGATAACATCGGATTGGCTTAGTGTTAACAAATTTTGTGGCTCTCTCATAAAAAATTTCATTTTGATCTTCGGCTCTCAGTCTGGTTTAGGCGTCTTGCTAAAAACTGAGTCTATTGGGACTTGAGTAGCTCACTCATTTCCATGTTGTCATCTGTGTAGGACCCATCTTGTTTAAAAGTAGGGGCCCAATATCAGCTGGACGTTGTTCTCGATTTTGATTTGGCATAGGAGAAGAAATACTTTGGGTTTCCCTTTCGATTTCATTTAATGGCTTTTAGTTCTTTCCCCCCGCGATTCCTGACTCTAAAGGATTCTTTTTAGCTTAGTTCGATGCTTGCTAATTTCTCTGACCGTGTCTCCCTACGCATTTCAGAAATATATTTGACCTCTTATAGGCCGCTCTTGTTTATTTCTTTTCCTCGCCTGTAAAGGGAGCGCCTGTCTCTTTTGTTTTCATCTACTCCTCCTTTTTCTTAGAGGCATAAGCCTTGCGCAAATACATCGATGCTACCGAGTAATCTGTTCTAGCATAAGTAGGGGTCTGTGTTGCTTAGTATATCTTCCCAGCTTATAATCGGTTAGGACTTTGGGTTTTACTTGGTCCCCACTTTATGTTTTGTTATTGAAGTTGAATATTGGTGAATGTCTCCCCCTCGTGACTAATCCATTATTCGGTCTTGGGCTTCTTCCGCGCATACATGACTGAACCTCAATATGTTGTGATCCTGAGTATATTGTTTTTGATATGGTGATATTTCTTATCAGATCATCATTGATAAGTGAAAGATGAGGTCAAGTGTATTCTCCAGTCTAGTAGGCTCTGTTATATGCTGGTTTAAATTGAATTTTTGTGCAAGAGATTTAAAAGCTCGCGTGAGGTGAGTTTTCATCAGAGCTGCCTCTGGAGTTAATACTGCAACAATATTTATTGGCTATATCCTCCATTTTAGGTGCTTAAGTTTGAAATCCCTCCCAGGAGCAAGATGGTTGGGGGTGCAGGAGCTGTGAAGTTTTCCAGACAGTGGTCAATTTTTAACAGCTGTTTCCTGGAATTGCTGGGATTTTGCATCGAGGCTTGTAACTATCACAATGACTAGGGTTTTGGTCTCTGACACTTTACTGCTAAAACTTCCACTACAAATCATTGAGGCCTTTAGCAGTTCTGTGCAAACCAAGTGACTTGAATGTACAGGCCCAACCCCCCCCTTTGCCTTTTCACCTGTCACATCTGTATAGGTGTAACCTGGATCATATTTCGTTGTCCAAGTGACCTATATGTGGGTCTCAGTGAAAGCCGCGAACATTGCCTTTGCCTCTGCAAGCAGTCCCACGGATGAAAGGTATTTTGTTGTTTGTTGCCCTGGCTTTAGACCCTGTTTATTTCAAAGAAGAATGTTATCGGACCGGTGGTATTGTTTGTGTACTGGGGGGGATTTTTTTTCTTTCGCGCATTAGTATCTGTATCTGTTGGTTTTGGCGTGGAGGCCATCCGACTGTGGTTCCACTCCAGGAATGACCTGGATTTGGTGTACGATTTCTGCCATTTCCTGCCAGTTTTTTTTTTCCTTTCCTGGCACTAAAAAACCTCTCCCTCTTGAGTGGCTGTGGCCTACCCAGGTTTTTTTCCCATGGCCTGATGTTTGTTGTATCTTTTTGTCCCTTTAGATGGTATGCCTGGCAATTTAAGTTTATAGCACACAGTCTTTCCTGTACTGAAGAGTACACAGTTACAGGGTGGAAAAAGCTTACAGGAAGGAGTTTGGCAATTCCTGTTGTCATATGGGCATATGCATTTCTAGGGGTGGTCATATTTGCACGTCCCATCTGTTTTCTCCAATTTCCCATGCCTAAGCAGATCCGAGTGCATAGAGTATGTGCACAGGCTAGGTTTCCCGTTTGCTTGTTTTCTGTGACTGTATTCCCCTGTTGGTGCTTGTTTCCCTGTCTTACTCTTCCCCCAACACCAACAAGGAGCTCCCACCATTTGTTTTTGGTAATATATCCCTCACTGTTGCTAGTGGAGTCCTCTTGTTTTCTATTTCCTGCGGTATTTCTAGTTTGCAATATTGGTTTTATCTTATCTTTGACTACACTTGTTCCCTACATGGCTCCTGTCACCCTTTTAGTCATTCCATATGTATTCCTTCCTGCGTATAATTTCCCGAACTACCTGGACAAAATCCCACTTCACCATTACTGTCCCCAGGACAGCCTCTCCAGCTCCCCATTACTGTCTCGCCCAGGACAGCATCTCCAGCTTCAAACCATTCTGTCCTGCCCAGGACAGCACCTCCAGCTTTCACCATTACTGTCTCCCAGGACAGCACCTCCAGCTTCCTCCCCATTACCTGTCTCCCAGACAGCAACTATCATCCCCCCATTTACTGACTAACCAGACATCATCTCCAGCCTTACAGTTTCTGACTACATGGCCATATCAAGGGCATACCATCAGCCCGGACTTTTTATGTTCCCATCTTGTAGAAGCTTCCAGGTTTTCTATGAAACAGCTTTGATTGTTGGGACCTCTTTTTAACTCCCTTGTGATTTTAGTCCCACAGAAATTTATCTCATTTGGGCATCCCAAAAACACTTCCCTGTTTTTGAATACTGCTTTTAGCTATTCTTGAAATCTGCACAAGGGGCGTGACAGCCAATTCCCACAGAAGATTTGACCAATTTATGCATGGTGGAAGGCCCGTTTGTTTGACTGACCACAGACTACACACAGCTTCATAATGATTTAATGGGTTATTTACGGCAATTCTACTAGCAACCTCTTGAATATTCTAATTAATCACCTGCTGGTGGTGCACAACGAAACCGTTTGAAACCATCCAGGGTTCGGACCAAGTCAAGGTTTCGGACCGTCAAGGGTTCGGACCAGTCAGGGTTCAGTACCAGTCTATCGATCTGATCATGGGTCACTTATTTAATACCATACTGGTTCGGTGATTGGCTAACACCATGAAGGATCTACTGGAAATTATCACCCCGAGTAATATGTGATTGATTGATACAAAAGTAAAACTTGCGTGTTTAAGAGCCGTGACTGCTGGCAACTACTCCTACAATGAATGAGAACGGTCGAGCCTTCCACCTTTTGCTTATCAATCGCTGTATCAGCTTCTCTATTTTTTTTTTTTTTTTCTTTTTCCGTCTTCTCCACCACAATAAATGCTATATTATCACTATAGTTTGACTAGTGCAAATTTTGGAGGAAGGGCGCTTTTTTCTGTAGTAAATAATTGCTCTCAATTGGTGTATATTGCGCGACCGCGGTAACTACAAGTTGAATAAAATTTCAAATAAAAACAAGAGTATTATCACAGGGGCCTGGAGACATGACTGATGAACAAAGAAAATGTTATTTTTAGAGCCAGGAATGTCTGCATTGTTTCATTCTGGTCTTATTTTGAAATTGTCTTTTTTAATTTTCATGAAATTGGCCAAATTGCAAATTTCTGACCATGATAATTGGGTGTTGAAATCGCTAAATGGGCAATTTCTTGTACTCCAATTCGATGGAAAAAATGGAATTCTGAAGAAATAGATATGAATATGTGACTGGAATAAGGACATTAGCCGAAAATAGGTGCTCAAAGTGGGCGAAAACGCCGATTTGGTAAATATTCATGCCGAGGTCGCTAACTTCGCGAAGCATAATTTTAATTCCGTCAGTTTTTCCCATCAAATTTCTTTTTTTGTGTCCTTACAATCGGGAAAAGATTCTCTATCATTTCATAAGAAAAAATAATTTTTTTTTTTAAATTTTGCGACACCAAGGAGACACCTCTGGATTGGGGTTGCTACAGTCAAAAGGGTTATATCTTTAATAGAATGGGGTTGTAAAAGAAGTAAATGATAGGGTGTTCCGGGAGAGGGGGTGGGATTAAATTATGGGGAATCAAATTCAAAATGGGAATTGAACAGTTACATTTTGGGCTGATGATGCTGTGCTTATGGAGATTCCTAAAGAAAAATTGCAAAGGTTAGTGGATGATTTTGGGAATGTGTGTAAAGGTCAAAGTTGAAAGGAACATAGAAAAGAGTAATGTGATTGAGGGTATCATAATTGATTTATAAAAAGAAAAATTGATATCAAATTGGGGAGGATGAGTAATGGAATAATTCTGAAGTTTTCAGATACTTGGGAGTTTTGACGTGTCCGGCGGATGGATTTATGAATGAGAGGTTAATCATAGAATTGATGAGGGAAAATAGGTGAGTGTGCTTTAGTGTATAATTGGAGTTAGCAAAAAATGTTATCGTATGGAGGCAAAGAAGGTGAATGTATGAAAGTATAGTATTACCAACACTCTTAAATGGGTGTTGAAGTCTGGGTTGGTAAATCAGCAGCGAGAGACGGTTGAGGCAGTGGAATGTCCCTTGTTTTAAAGGGCAATGTGTGGGTAAATATTATATGCATATAATTCGAGTGTGGAAATTAGGAAAAGGTGTGGAGTTAATAAAAGTATTAGTCATAGGGTAGAAGAGGGGTTGTTGAAGGTGGTTTTGGTCATTTAAGAGAGAATGGATCAAAGTAGAATGACATGTAAAGCATAGTAAACTATAGGGGAAAGGAAGGCGGGGTAGGGGTCTCCTTGAAAGGGTTGAGAGAGGGAGTAAAGGAGTTTTGTGGGCGAGGGGCTTGGATTCCAGCAAGCGTATGTGGGTGTGTTAGATAGGAGTGAATGGAAGACGAAAGGTACTTGGGACCTGACATCTGTTTGGAGTGTGAGCAGGGTAATATTTAGTGAAGGGATTCAGGGAAACTGGTTATTTTACATATAGTCGGTAGCTTGAGTCCCATACTATGTGTGCGCGAGACAACACATATGGGAAGTACAATGCCTGCACTTTTAAAAGAGGGTTTGGGATATTGGCAGTTTGGAGGATTTGTGTGTATCTTATACGTATATGCTTCTAAAGTGTTGTATTCTGAGCACCTCTGCAAAAACAGTGATAATGTGTGAGTGTGGTGAAAGTGTTGAATGATGATGAAAGTATTTTCTTTTTAGGGATTTTCTTTCTTTTTTGGGTCACTCTGCCTCGGTGGGAGACGGCCGACTTGTTGAAAAAAAAAAAACAACTTTAACATGTAGAACATTTTTGTTTCTAACATTCAGTTTGTGTCCATCAAGTCAGTAAATTATGGGCATGAGAAGAAAGAAATAGAGTATTGACCCTTAAAGTAGCCAAATGCTTTAGGAGTAGACTTGAGGCATGTTAAAATTGCACACCTTGTGACACGTAAGAAGGATATCCAGTTTCTTTCTCCATTAACTTTTATGCACACTCACACATTTTCAGGAGGTGCACGTGTCTGTGTGTGCACGTATGCATGCGTGCATTTGCCTAGTTGTACTTGCAGATGTTGAGTCATAGGTCCTGGCCCAGTATCTCGATTCCTATTGGCAGGCTTTACCAATTCCTAACCTTCAGGGCCTGATCATCTCTGAAATCGTTTACAGTATAATGTTTGCTTCCACCACCTCTTAAGTACTTTCCACTTAACACTGTAAAACTGATAAAGTACTTCTTAGTGTCCCTATAGCTCACATGCTGCCATTTATGTTTCCTGGGCTCCCTCTTACGACCTCCCCCCCCAAAAATTACGTCAGAATGAAAGGAAGTGATGGACTGAACACATTGATTCCACCTGAGACTGATACATCAAACTCACTCCATCTCCTTACACCTTTCCTGCTTTGTATTGGACTGATGAAGCCAATGTGTGGCAAAACGTTTCTTCAATCTGCATGACAGTGTCTTCCATTGCAGACACTGCAAGGCTCCAGGCGGACATCAACCAAATCTTTCAGTGGGCTGCAGAAAACAATATGAAGTTCAACGATGAGAAATTTCAATTACTCAGATATGGTAAACACGAGGAAATTAAATCTTCATCAGAGTACAAAACAAATTCTGGCCACAAAATAGAGCGAAACACCAACGTCAAAGACCTGGGAGTGATCATGTCGGAGGATCTCACCTTCAAGGACAATAACATTATATCAATCAATCAGCTAGAAAAATGACAGGATGGATAATGGAGAACCTTCAAAACTAGGGAGGCAAGCCCATGATGACCACTCTCAGGTCACTTGTTCTAATAGCTGGAATATGCTGCACACTAACAGCACATATCAAGGCAGGTGAAATTGCTGACCTAAAATGTACAGAGAACATATCACGGCGCCGCATAACGGAGATAAAACACCTCAATTACTGGAGCACTTGAGGTTCCTAAAACTGTCTTCACTGGAACGCAGGCCAGGAGAGCTACATGATTATATACACCTGGAAAATCCTAGAGGGACTAGTACCAAACGGAACTTGCACACGAAAATTCACTCACTACAAAGCAAAAGAACTTGGCAATGATGCAACAATCCCCCAATGAAAGCAGTGGTTGTCACTAGCATGTTAAGAGACCATACAATGATAAGTGTCGGGCCCGAGACTGTTTCAACTGCCTCCAGCATACATAAAGGGGGATTACCAACAGACCCCTGGCAGTCTCAAGCTTAGCACTGGCACAAGCACCTTAAAGTCGGTTCTGACCAGCTGGGCTGTGGCCTTGTACATTGGTTTGCGGCAGCCAGCAGCAATCAGAAGCCTGGTTTGATCCAGGCTCTGATCCACCAGGAGGCCTGGTCACAGACCGGGCCACGGGGGTGTTGACCCCCGGAACTCTCTCCAGGTAAACTCCAGGTAATAAAGATTCCCATGTGTTGCGTAAGTGTCTCAATCTTCAACTTTTCGGTTTTCAAAACCATTTATCACACATCAGAAAATGGGTTGACGAAGAAAGTAAATCATGACAGACAGTAGTGAGAAATTTGCAGAAGTATCGAGTTTTGAGTAAAAATGAAGCTTGTCATTAGATGTAAAAATGGGAATGTATGAGTGTATAGTGTTAGTTAGTTTAGTTTAATATGTTTATTATGCACCCCATACCCATCCAGTGGGCAGTAGTCAAAAGATTACAGAGGTACATAATGGGTCCAGGGACTGGGCCTCAAAGTTTTGATAGCTGAGCAAGTTACAGAGGTAATGAATTCACAATTTACAAAGGTAATGAACTCACAATTTACAAAGGTAATGAACTCCAGGTAGGTCTAGTCACAATCATACAAGTTACAAGGTATTACAGATAACAGAGGTACACAATGGTTCCAGGGCCCGGGCTCCAAAAGTTTTTGATGGCTGAACTAGTACAAGGTAATGAACTCACAAGTTACAAAGGTACTGAACCACAAGTAACAAAGGTAATGAATACTGTAAGAATGGTTTACTTAACGTGTATACATTGGCGCAATCATGAACAAATTTTAGAGTAATGAGCAATTCACAACTTCCCACACCCGTCACACTGTAGTGAGTTATTGGTGCAAATGTTTTGATTGCTGAGTCTCTCTCTCTCTCACACACACACACCACACACACACGCACACACACATACAAATTTCATACACACACACAAAATCACACACACACACACACACACACACACACACACACACACACACACACACACACACACACACACACACACCCAACACACACACACAAACTCATACACACACATCACACACACTCATACACACACACACACACCAATACACACTCAACACACACACACTCACTCATACACACTACACACACAGCTCATCCACACACACACGACCTCATAGACTCACACACACACTCATACTCCACACACAACACTCCTACTCACGACACACACTCATACTCACACACACACACAACACACACACAACAAACACACACACAACACACACACACACACGACACACCACACACACACACACACACACACACACACACTACACACATACACACAAACCACATCACACACACACACACACAACCCACACACACCCACACACCCCACACACACACACACACACACCCACACACACACACACACACATGCACATGGCACATATGTGATAAGCTTTTATTTACAGCTAGCAAAGCTCCGGGTATTTCTCCAGAATGGTCTTGTAACATATACCACTGTTGAGGACTAAAATAATTAGCAATTTCTTGAACACTTCCGAGTCTTGAGGTTCTGTTTCAAAATTCCATTAATTTATCGCACTCCAGGTACATAATGACGCAGGTGTACAATAATCCATCTGGCAAAGTTTACATTTCGTTTGGGTCTACATCTGGTGGGGGAGATTTAACCTGCCAAAAGATCTTGTAACCCCCAGACCAGAGCCGGTGCAGTAGTGGATATCCAAGAGTCCGCTTATTTTGTTTGATGCACCAATAGACTGTGGCTCCTCACGCATGATAGGGGGGTGTAGTATAGTGGTGCTTGCACTTTTGTATATTGTTAACCACAGTCTTTAAATGTTGCAACAAGGAGAAGGAATACTAAATAAGAAGTATGAAGAGTAGAAATGAGGTTTTTGAGATGGTTTGGTCATGTAGAAAAAAGTAGAATAGATTGTTAAAGGAGTGCAAAGATCTTTGAGTATTTACAAGGGATGGAAATGTGTTTGAAGATAGTATCTTCAAATCATAGGCCTCCTCAAGGGAAGTTCCTCGAAGATGGTGAGAGGCTCTTTATCAAAGGAATTGAACCTGCTTTCTTCTTCCCAGGATCAAATCTGATTGCCTTCTATTCCCCAGGGACTATGTAACCCCTATGGGTTTTACTTCTTCCCATCCTAAATATAATAATTTCAATCAGGCCAAATATATTTCACTCTCTCGGCACACCACTAACCCCCCATTTATTAGAGACAAAAAAGGGTCATATTATTTATTTTGAATACTGTGTATAGTAAATATTTAATATTTCAGGTCTGCAAAAAAGAAAGAGCTGTGCAGGAAGTATGGGGCTTGTTTATTGGTAAAAAATTTGTTCCAGATATCTCCTGGGAATTATCACCCTGGCCAACTCATTTTGAGATATGGGAGTCGGGATGTCTATCGTCTTCATGAACTGAAGAGGAAATGCTACACAAAGTTTAAACATGGTAAGTGGGTTAAATGTTACCTTCCTAAAATGGCAAAATATTTTTTTTTTTATTTTTTTTCAACAAGTCAGTCGTCCTCCCACGAGGCAAGGTGACCCAAAAAAGAAAGAAAATTCCCCAAAAAGAAAATATACTTTCATCTTTCATTCAAACACTTTTACCAACACTCACACATTATCAAACTGTTTTTGCAAGAGGTGCTCAGAATACACAGTTTAGAAGCATAACGTAATAAGAGATATCACAAAGCATATCCCTCCAATCTGCCAAATATCCCAAACCCCCTCTCCTTTAATCCTTTAAAGTGCAGGCATTGTACTTCCCATTCCAGGACTCAAGTCGACTATAATTGAAAATAACCGGTTTCTCTCCCTCCTCCCCACCTCCCCTGAATCCCTTCACTAAATAATTACCCTGCTCACACAACTCCAACAGATTGTCAGGTCCCAAGTATCATTCGTCTCCTTTCACTCCTATCTAACACGCTCACGCATGCTTGCTGAAAGTCCAAGCCCCTCGCCCACAAAACCTCCTTTACCCCCTTTCTCCAACCCTTTCAAGGACGACCCCTACCCCTCCTTCCTTCCCTTATAGATTTATATGACTTGTCCATGGTCATTCTACTTTGCGATCCATTCCTTTCTAAATAATAATGGTAATATTATAGAAATCCTTAGTTAGGATTAGGATCTTCATTACTAAATGACAGAGATGCCATTATGGAAGGATATTCAGGAGTTGTTCAGTGAAAGGAAGGAGAGTATTCATGTGTACAGCTAACCTAATTAAGGAAATGAGACAAAAATCTGTGCAACACCTAGGTAACTTTATCAAGTCTATAGAGGCATGAGGATAGAGACTTGTATACTGAAACCAGATGAAGGTGTACCAATTGAAAATGTTACCACATGTGGGTTGGGGGCCCTCATGCCTCTAATACAAAATGATACAGCTTGATGTGTGGGGAAAACATCTCAATGATATCCAGGTGTTGCACATGTCTTATTCATTATCTTGTCAGCATTATTCTTTTGATCTAAAAGTAATAAAACAGATTATAGTGTCATTTCTAAGGTAGTGACTGTTAGAATTGCAAGGCAGAAAATTTTGTTTTATACTGAGTTCTCTGCATGCTTCTTTTTGGAGTTGTGTTTATGAGATGTGACTTAAACCTGAATTTGTTACCTTTTTCACACAAATTACAAATAAATTCTAATTTAATGTTTTATGATAACACATAAATAGATCTGTTATATAACCCAAGAAGGGCCACCATGGCCATGGCCTGGTGGCAAAAGCTCTTGCTTCACTTGCTAAGGGTCCAGGTTTAATTCTTGGCAAGGGTGCAAACATTGGGTATGTTTCCTTACACTGGTTGTCCATATTCACCCATCAGTAAAAATGGGCACCTGGGTATTAGTCAACTGTTGTGGGCCACATCCTGCGACAAAACTGACCTAATTTGCCTGAAATGCTCAACATAACAAGCAGCTTTCCAAATAGTAGTACAGTATGTCATTGATGTCAGCTAGGCCTGTATGCCTTGTACATGTACTTGTAGAAATAATGATATATTATTATTATGAGAACATTCATGGATATCATTATTTTTAGCTAAACATGAAAATTTGTCATATTCAGATGTTTTAGATGTAAGCACAGACATACATAACTTTACTCAATACAGAGTATTTGCATTCCAACACCTGATCATAAATGGTAGTGGAAGACTAATCACATGCTTGGTCTGTCAGATGACTGGCTGTTTAACAATTATGTGATATACCTGGGATCCGTTTTTCAGATCTACATCTTGAGGTCTGGCATAGAAAGTTGATTTCTGGGCATAGTAAACATGACTAGCTGAGTAAGGTTAAGCAGGTGGGACTAGGGAAGGGATGGCGTTTGGGAAGTGGGAAAATGCTTGATGCAATGTGAGGGGTGAGGGAGGAAAGGATAAAGCAGAGATGTGCAACCAGGTGGCAGGGGTCAGGGTTAAATATGACCTATGCAAGGAGGTGAGAGGAACAGATGTGTATTGTAGTCAGGACAAGGAAGAGGCTGAAGCATTGGGGAGATGAGAGGGTGAAAAATGGAGAGAAAGGAAGACTGGAGATCCGGAAAAGAGATAAATGTGGAAAGATGGGAAAGTAAAGGGAGTGACAATTGAGAGAAAAAGACATATTATTCCACTTATATTTCTTGAAGTGCTAACAACCGTTAAGAGAGTATTTATAGTATCATGTGAATATGAAGAATCAAATTTGATCAAAGGGAACAGGTAAGGAGCTCCAATTCATGGTCTCTTTCAGCCTGAGCAGGTAACACCGCAGTAGAGCCATAGTTTGTAGCAAGAGTGCCAATCCTGTGAGATATATACACTAACATCATAACAACCACATTAACTTTATAACCCACATGGTTTGATACATTTCATGAATAGGTATAGTGATAATCATTAAGTAAAACACATTGGCCCATAGGTATAACAGATGGCTGAGGTTGGTGTGATTAAACCTAAAATGAGTTAGCTATATGCTGCTGATTGTAGTACAGAAGTTGAATGCCTACTTTGGCTAGGTTGATAGTGCTCTTAGTCTTACATAGTAATTCCAGTGGTTCAATTCCTGGTAGGGTGGAAATGTCCAAATTCATATTTATTTTCCTTGCAAGTTTACTTGTTTTTCTCATACCTGGCTGCCCCCTGTTCATACTTATAGTAATTAGATCCTGGGGTGTTAGTCGACTGCTGTGGTTGCATTCTGGGGACAAGATTTAAAACGGACCCCAGTGGAATTAAAAAAGACAGTCCCTCCATGACAAACGCTGGGACTTTATCTGGGTTATCCTGGGTAGTCTAACCTTCTGGGTTAAAAATCCAAACAAAATCCTGTCTTATCTTATCTTAACACTAAATCAGAAAAAAATATGGTTAAATTATGGCCATAATTTTTGAAGAGGTGGACCATTAAGCCAGTGGAAGGCCTTGGTCGGATGACCAGAAGCTCCAATGACAGGCCATCATATGACTAGACCCATGTCAGGAAACACTTGTCTTGTTTCCTGACAAACCTTACCTAACCTAACTAAATCAAGCTTGGACCAGGGAGTCCACTATAGAATATTCCTTACAGTATTATTATGAATCAGTACTTAGGGTAGAAATCAAAGGTTTTGTCAGTAATCAAATATAATAAGTAATAATGATGAATGATATAGAAATGATAAACTGTATTTGTGCAAAGTACAATATACAATAGATTTTATTAATGGTTTAACATTAGTGACATTATTGAAAGCCCCCCTGGTTATGCAGAGAGCATTCAAAGCAGTCTCAGAATAAACTTATACATTACTACTGGATATTTTTTGCAAATCAATGTTGGAATTTTTTGTAAAACAATTTTTTTAGTGAATTTTGATAAGAAAGTCTATCTTGTATAGCAAGCATGTGACAAAACTACTGGAAAGCTAGACACTCCTAAGAACAAATAATGTTAAATGTCTTAAATATTACATGCCTGTAAATATAAGAGAACAAACATTAAATATTTGAATACTTTGAAATATCTGAAGGGGTATGTAAATGTAAGAATTGTAACTTAGTGAAAGAATCATGAATCTATGCAATTGGCATTGATCAGTAATAATATGGTATTTATTCAGCAATTAATTGGAGTGGTGGTATAGCGGCAACATCAACAGCTTATTTCTTAAGGACTCTTTGGGACAATGCCATCATTGATGTTTATGAATCTGAAAAGATTGGAGGACGGCTGGCTACTATCTCCAATAGCGGGAGATGATTATGAGTTGAGCACTGCATCATCCCAAGAATCAGTAATAATATGGATTTTGTATCAAAATTTGGTAAGGGTATAATCTTCTAAGTTTTTTATTTATTTTTAACAAAAGCAGAAGTGTTATAAGAAGAGCAGAGTATATGAGAGTACAAGAAAGTGAAGAGAGTGGTGAGAGAGTGCAAAAGGAGGAGCAGATGATATAGTGGGAGAGGCACTGTCAAGAACTTTTAATGAAAATACAAAAATTTTTTGGAGTGAGTTAAACAAGTTAAGAAAGCTAGGGAAAGTACGGATTTGGTCAGTATCTCTCTAACAGAGTAGGGGAGTTAGTATATGGGAGACAGGGAGTATTAGGTAGATGGCAAGAATATTTTGGGGACCTTTTAAATGTGGGAGGGGGGTGAGGAAGAAAGTGGAGGCGGTAATTTTCATTCACTGGATGAGCCAGGGAGGTACATCTCACTTTTAGGAGTGCTAATAAGAGGCAGAATGTAAGTGTGGAGGAGGTACTGAGGCATTACGTAGACAGAAAAGGGGGTAAGAGGGTGGGCGGGGCTGCGGAGAGGAACTGCGAGTAATGAGGATCATGGCGCGTGCAAGATGTTAAAAGCAGGGTGGGGGATAAATGTGGTTAATAGTGGTTGGTACTGGGTTTTTTAATAAATTAAAGAAAAGAAGGGGATCAGGTGGCGGCGGGGGGGCGGAGCGGGGGGTGGTCATTGGCGGAGAAGCATGTAAAGGCCCCCTTTAATATGAAGTGGTGTGAAAGGTATTGCGGACAAAAGAGTGTGTAGAAAATTATAGAGGAATAAGTTACGTGAGTTAAACCAGGAAAAAGTGTACTAGGGTTTATAATTGAAAGGAATTAAGGTAAGACAGAATTAGGATTGCAGATGAGTCAAGGAGTGGGTCAGAGTGGGGTATGGGATGTGTAGATCAAGTGTTTACATGAAGCATATAATGTTGAACAGTATTTAGATAAAGGTAGGAATGTTTTAATTGCAATTTATGGATTTAAAAAGGCATATGATAGAGTGGAAGAGGAGCAATGTGGCAGATGTTGCAAGAATGGGAATAGGTGGTTTAAGTTACTAAATGCTGTAAAGAGTTTTTATTGAGGAATAGTGAGCTCAGGTTAGGTGTTGTAAAGACAGGGAGACTACTATCCGTAAAGTAGGTCCTTATACAAGGATGTGTTAATGTCACCATGGTTGTTAACCCTTTGACTGTCGCGACCCGAATATATACATTACGAGGAAACCGTGTTTTGATGACGATCTATACTCATAAATTCTGCGGCTTCAAATAGCAGGAGAAAGCTGGTAGGCCCACATGTGAAGAATGGGTCTGTGTGGTCCAGTGTGCACCATATAAAAAAATCCCTGGAGCAACGCAGTGCATAATGAGAAAAAAAAAATCTGACCGGTTATTTTTTAATTAAAATGCCCGACTTTGTGGTCTATTTCGTATAGTATTTGTGGTTTGTATTCACGTTTCCCTTGGTCTCATTTGATAGAATGAAACTATATTATAGAAATAGATGATTTTGATTAAATAATTTTAGCGTTATACTATAAAAAGTAACCTGGAAATGGAGCACAAAGTACGGGAAATGTTGTTTTTGCCGATGTTTCAAAAGTAAACAAATGATGTCATTTGTTCCCAATAAATGTCCAAATAGCATTCTAATATGCAGTCATGAATGGGTTGATGTAATTTTTAACAATTATTACAGTATTGCAGTAGTTCGGAATAACAGTAAATCTTTTCTATTTTTTGTTACCTGGAGTTTTACCCTTGAAGAGAGTTCCGGGGGTCAACGCCCACCGCGGCCCGTCCCTGGAGCCAGTCCTCCTGGATCGAGCCCTGATTCAACCGGCTGTTGCTGCTGGCTGGCACGCAAACCAACATACGAGCCACAGCCCGGTTTGATCCGGACTGACTTTAGGTGCTTGTCAGTGCCAGCTTGAAGACTGCCAGGGGTCTGATTGGGTAATTCCCCCTTTATGTTGTGCTGGGAGGCAGTTGAACAGTCTCGGGCCCCTGACACTTATTGGTATGGTCTCCTCACGTGCTAGTGACAACCCCCCCTGCTTTTCATTGGGGGGATGTTGCATCGTCGCCAAGTCTTATTGCTTTCGTAGTGGTGATTTTCCGTGTGCAAGTCGGTACTAATCCCCTCTAGGATTTTCCAGTTAGTATATATTCATGTATCTCTCCCTCCTGCGTTCAGGAATACAGGTTTAGGAACCTCAAGCGCTCCCCAATAATTGAGGTGTTTATCTCCGTTTGCGCGCGTGAAAGTTTCTCTGTACATTTTCTAGGTCGGCAAATTCACCTGCCTTGGAAAGGTGCTAGTTTAGTGTGCAGCAATATTCCCAGCCTGATAGAACAATGACCTGGAAGAGTGTCCAACATGGGCTTGGCCTCCCTAGTTTTGCAGGTTCTCATTATCCCTCCTGTCATTTTTCTAGCAGATGCGATTGATACAATTTATGGTCCTTGAAGAATGAGATCCTCCTACATGACACATCCCAGGGTCTTTGACGTTGGTGTTTCGTCTATTTTTGTGGCCAGAATTTGTTTTTGTACTCCTGAATGAAAGATTTAATTCTTCCTCATTTTACGCTATCTGAGTAATTGAAATTTCTCATCGTTGAACTTCATATTGGTTTTCTCCTCAAGCCCACTGAAGATTGGTTGATGTCTGCCTGGAGCTTTGCTGTGGTCTGCAATGGAAGACACCTGTCATGCAGATTCCGGTGTCATCCTGCAAAGGAAACACGGTGCTGTGCTGACACCATGTCTGGTGTGTCGGATATAGGATGAGGAACAAGATGGGAAGCGAGTACTTTGGCTTGTGGAACAGAGCTTTTCACCCGTAGCTGCCTCCGGACTTTACTCTGTTGACGATCTACTCCTCTGTGTTTCTGTTAGTGAGGAAATTATAGATCCATCGGACCGACTTTTCTGTTTATTCCTTTAGCACGCATTTTTGTGCTCTATACGCCATGGTCACACTTGTCGAAGGCTTTTGCAAAGTCTGTAATATTACATCTGCATTCTTTTTGTCTTCTAGTGCATTTAGGCCCTTTGTGTAGTGGTCCCAATAGTTGAGACAGACAGGAGCGACCTGTTCTAACCCATGTTGCCCTGTTGTGTAACTGATGGTTTCTAGATGCGTGGTGATTTTGCTTCTTAGGAGACCCCTTTTCACAAAGATTTTTATGATATGGGATGTTTAGTGCTATTGGTCGTAGTTCTTGCTGTTGCTTTACTGCCCCCTTTGTGGAGTGGGGCTATGTCTGTTGTTTTTAGTAACTGTGGGACGACCCCCGTGTCCATGCTGGCCCTCTCCATAGGATGGAAAGGCTCGTGTAGGGGCTTCTTGCAGTTCTTGTATGAACACAGAGTTCATGAGTCTGGCCCTGGGGCAGAGTGCAATGGGCATGTCATTTATTATCGCCTGTTTGAAGGGAAACAAGTCATTGTGCGTCAGGATAACATCGGATTGGCTTAGTGTTAACAAATTTTGTGGCTCTCTCATAAAAAATTTCATTTTGATCTTCGGCTCTCAGTCTGGTTTAGGCGTCTTGCTAAAAACTGAGTCTATTGGGACTTGAGTAGCTCACTCATTTCCATGTTGTCATCTGTGTAGGACCCATCTTGTTTAAAAGTAGGGGCCCAATATCAGCTGGACGTTGTTCTCGATTTTGATTTGGCATAGGAGAAGAAATACTTTGGGTTTCCCTTTCGATTTCATTTAATGGCTTTTAGTTCTTTCCCCCCGCGATTCCTGACTCTAAAGGATTCTTTTTAGCTTAGTTCGATGCTTGCTAATTTCTCTGACCGTGTCTCCCTACGCATTTCAGAAATATATTTGACCTCTTATAGGCCGCTCTTGTTTATTTCTTTTCCTCGCCTGTAAAGGGAGCGCCTGTCTCTTTTGTTTTCATCTACTCCTCCTTTTTCTTAGAGGCATAAGCCTTGCGCAAATACATCGATGCTACCGAGTAATCTGTTCTAGCATAAGTAGGGGTCTGTGTTGCTTAGTATATCTTCCCAGCTTATAATCGGTTAGGACTTTGGGTTTTACTTGGTCCCCACTTTATGTTTTGTTATTGAAGTTGAATATTGGTGAATGTCTCCCCCTCGTGACTAATCCATTATTCGGTCTTGGGCTTCTTCCGCGCATACATGACTGAACCTCAATATGTTGTGATCCTGAGTATATTGTTTTTGATATGGTGATATTTCTTATCAGATCATCATTGATAAGTGAAAGATGAGGTCAAGTGTATTCTCCAGTCTAGTAGGCTCTGTTATATGCTGGTTTAAATTGAATTTTTGTGCAAGAGATTTAAAAGCTCGCGTGAGGTGAGTTTTCATCAGAGCTGCCTCTGGAGTTAATACTGCAACAATATTTATTGGCTATATCCTCCATTTTAGGTGCTTAAGTTTGAAATCCCTCCCAGGAGCAAGATGGTTGGGGGTGCAGGAGCTGTGAAGTTTTCCAGACAGTGGTCAATTTTTAACAGCTGTTTCCTGGAATTGCTGGGATTTTGCATCGAGGCTTGTAACTATCACAATGACTAGGGTTTTGGTCTCTGACACTTTACTGCTAAAACTTCCACTACAAATCATTGAGGCCTTTAGCAGTTCTGTGCAAACCAAGTGACTTGAATGTACAGGCCCAACCCCCCCCTTTGCCTTTTCACCTGTCACATCTGTATAGGTGTAACCTGGATCATATTTCGTTGTCCAAGTGACCTATATGTGGGTCTCAGTGAAAGCCGCGAACATTGCCTTTGCCTCTGCAAGCAGTCCCACGGATGAAAGGTATTTTGTTGTTTGTTGCCCTGGCTTTAGACCCTGTTTATTTCAAAGAAGAATGTTATCGGACCGGTGGTATTGTTTGTGTACTGGGGGGGATTTTTTTTCTTTCGCGCATTAGTATCTGTATCTGTTGGTTTTGGCGTGGAGGCCATCCGACTGTGGTTCCACTCCAGGAATGACCTGGATTTGGTGTACGATTTCTGCCATTTCCTGCCAGTTTTTTTTTTCCTTTCCTGGCACTAAAAAACCTCTCCCTCTTGAGTGGCTGTGGCCTACCCAGGTTTTTTTCCCATGGCCTGATGTTTGTTGTATCTTTTTGTCCCTTTAGATGGTATGCCTGGCAATTTAAGTTTATAGCACACAGTCTTTCCTGTACTGAAGAGTACACAGTTACAGGGTGGAAAAAGCTTACAGGAAGGAGTTTGGCAATTCCTGTTGTCATATGGGCATATGCATTTCTAGGGGTGGTCATATTTGCACGTCCCATCTGTTTTCTCCAATTTCCCATGCCTAAGCAGATCCGAGTGCATAGAGTATGTGCACAGGCTAGGTTTCCCGTTTGCTTGTTTTCTGTGACTGTATTCCCCTGTTGGTGCTTGTTTCCCTGTCTTACTCTTCCCCCAACACCAACAAGGAGCTCCCACCATTTGTTTTTGGTAATATATCCCTCACTGTTGCTAGTGGAGTCCTCTTGTTTTCTATTTCCTGCGGTATTTCTAGTTTGCAATATTGGTTTTATCTTATCTTTGACTACACTTGTTCCCTACATGGCTCCTGTCACCCTTTTAGTCATTCCATATGTATTCCTTCCTGCGTATAATTTCCCGAACTACCTGGACAAAATCCCACTTCACCATTACTGTCCCCAGGACAGCCTCTCCAGCTCCCCATTACTGTCTCGCCCAGGACAGCATCTCCAGCTTCAAACCATTCTGTCCTGCCCAGGACAGCACCTCCAGCTTTCACCATTACTGTCTCCCAGGACAGCACCTCCAGCTTCCTCCCCATTACCTGTCTCCCAGACAGCAACTATCATCCCCCCATTTACTGACTAACCAGACATCATCTCCAGCCTTACAGTTTCTGACTACATGGCCATATCAAGGGCATACCATCAGCCCGGACTTTTTATGTTCCCATCTTGTAGAAGCTTCCAGGTTTTCTATGAAACAGCTTTGATTGTTGGGACCTCTTTTTAACTCCCTTGTGATTTTAGTCCCACAGAAATTTATCTCATTTGGGCATCCCAAAAACACTTCCCTGTTTTTGAATACTGCTTTTAGCTATTCTTGAAATCTGCACAAGGGGCGTGACAGCCAATTCCCACAGAAGATTTGACCAATTTATGCATGGTGGAAGGCCCGTTTGTTTGACTGACCACAGACTACACACAGCTTCATAATGATTTAATGGGTTATTTACGGCAATTCTACTAGCAACCTCTTGAATATTCTAATTAATCACCTGCTGGTGGTGCACAACGAAACCGTTTGAAACCATCCAGGGTTCGGACCAAGTCAAGGTTTCGGACCGTCAAGGGTTCGGACCAGTCAGGGTTCAGTACCAGTCTATCGATCTGATCATGGGTCACTTATTTAATACCATACTGGTTCGGTGATTGGCTAACACCATGAAGGATCTACTGGAAATTATCACCCCGAGTAATATGTGATTGATTGATACAAAAGTAAAACTTGCGTGTTTAAGAGCCGTGACTGCTGGCAACTACTCCTACAATGAATGAGAACGGTCGAGCCTTCCACCTTTTGCTTATCAATCGCTGTATCAGCTTCTCTATTTTTTTTTTTTTTTTCTTTTTCCGTCTTCTCCACCACAATAAATGCTATATTATCACTATAGTTGACTAGTGCAAATTTTGGAGGAAGGGCGCTTTTTTCTGTAGTAAATAATTGCTCTCAATTGGTGTATATTGCGCGACCGCGGTAACTACAAGTTGAATAAAATTTCAAATAAAAACAAGAGTATTATCACAGGGGCCTGGAGACATGACTGATGAACAAAGAAAATGTTATTTTTAGAGCCAGGAATGTCTGCATTGTTTCATTCTGGTCTTATTTTGAAATTGTCTTTTTTAATTTTCATGAAATTGGCCAAATTGCAAATTTCTGACCATGATAATTGGGTGTTGAAATCGCTAAATGGGCAATTTCTTGTACTCCAATTCGATGGAAAAAATGGAATTCTGAAGAAATAGATATGAATATGTGACTGGAATAAGGACATTAGCCGAAAATAGGTGCTCAAAGTGGGCGAAAACGCCGATTTGGTAAATATTCATGCCGAGGTCGCTAACTTCGCGAAGCATAATTTTAATTCCGTCAGTTTTTCCCATCAAATTTCTTTTTTTGTGTCCTTACAATCGGGAAAAGATTCCTCTAAATCATTTCATAAGAAAAAATAATTTTTTTTTTTAAATTTTGCGACACCAAGGAGACACCTCTGGATTGGGGTTGCTACAGTCAAAAGGGTTATATCTTTAATAGAATGGGGTTGTAAAAGAAGTAAATGATAGGGTGTTCCGGGAGAGGGGGTGGGATTAAATTATGGGGAATCAAATTCAAAATGGGAATTGAACAGTTACATTTTGGGCTGATGATGCTGTGCTTATGGAGATTCCTAAAGAAAAATTGCAAAGGTTAGTGGATGATTTTGGGAATGTGTGTAAAGGTCAAAGTTGAAAGGAACATAGAAAAGAGTAATGTGATTGAGGGTATCATAATTGATTTATAAAAAGAAAAATTGATATCAAATTGGGGAGGATGAGTAATGGAATAATTCTGAAGTTTTCAGATACTTGGGAGTTTTGACGTGTCCGGCGGATGGATTTATGAATGAGAGGTTAATCATAGAATTGATGAGGGAAAATAGGTGAGTGTGCTTTAGTGTATAATTGGAGTTAGCAAAAAATGTTATCGTATGGAGGCAAAGAAGGTGAATGTATGAAAGTATAGTATTACCAACACTCTTAAATGGGTGTTGAAGTCTGGGTTGGTAAATCAGCAGCGAGAGACGGTTGAGGCAGTGGAATGTCCCTTGTTTTAAAGGGCAATGTGTGGGTAAATATTATATGCATATAATTCGAGTGTGGAAATTAGGAAAAGGTGTGGAGTTAATAAAAGTATTAGTCATAGGGTAGAAGAGGGGTTGTTGAAGGTGGTTTTGGTCATTTAAGAGAGAATGGATCAAAGTAGAATGACATGTAAAGCATAGTAAACTATAGGGGAAAGGAAGGCGGGGTAGGGGTCTCCTTGAAAGGGTTGAGAGAGGGAGTAAAGGAGTTTTGTGGGCGAGGGGCTTGGATTCCAGCAAGCGTATGTGGGTGTGTTAGATAGGAGTGAATGGAAGACGAAAGGTACTTGGGACCTGACATCTGTTTGGAGTGTGAGCAGGGTAATATTTAGTGAAGGGATTCAGGGAAACTGGTTATTTTACATATAGTCGGTAGCTTGAGTCCCATACTATGTGTGCGCGAGACAACACATATGGGAAGTACAATGCCTGCACTTTTAAAAGAGGGTTTGGGATATTGGCAGTTTGGAGGATATGTTGTGTATCTTTATACGTATATGCTTCTAAAGTGTTGTATTCTGAGCACCTCTGCAAAAACAGTGATAATGTGTGAGTGTGGTGAAAGTGTTGAATGATGATGAAAGTATTTTCTTTTTAGGGATTTTCTTTCTTTTTTGGGTCACTCTGCCTCGGTGGGAGACGGCCGACTTGTTGAAAAAAAAAAAAACTTTAACATGTAGAACATTTTTGTTTCTAACATTCAGTTTGTGTCCATCAAGTCAGTAAATTATGGGCATGAGAAGAAAGAAATAGAGTATTGACCCTTAAAGTAGCCAAATGCTTTAGGAGTAGACTTGAGGCATGTTAAAATTGCAAACACCGTGTGACCACGTAAGAAGGATATCCAGTTTCTTTCTCCATTAACTTTTATGCACACTCACACATTTTCAGGAGGTGCACGTGTCTGTGTGTGCACGTATGCATGCGTGCATTTGCCTAGTTGTACTTGCAGATGTTGAGTCATAGGTCCTGGCCCAGTATCTCGATTCCTATTGGCAGGCTTTACCAATTCCTAACCTTCAGGGCCTGATCATCTCTGAAATCGTTTACAGTATAATGTTTGCTTCCACCACCTCTTAAGTACTTTCCACTTAACACTGTAAAACTGATAAAGTACTTCTTAGTGTCCCTATAGCTCACATGCTGCCATTTATGTTTCCTGGGCTCCCTCTTACGACCTCCCCCCCCAAAAATTACGTCAGAATGAAAGGAAGTGATGGACTGAACACATTGATTCCACGCTGAGGACTGATTACATCAAACTCCTCCTCTCCTTACACCTTTCTGCTTTGTATTGGACTGATGAAGCCAATGTGTGGCAAAACGTTTCTTCAATCTGCATGACAGTGTCTTCCATTGCAGACACTGCAAGGCTCCAGGCGGACATCAACCAAATCTTTCAGTGGGCTGCAGAAAACAATATGAAGTTCAACGATGAGAAATTTCAATTACTCAGATATGGTAAACACGAGGAAATTAAATCTTCATCAGAGTACAAAACAAATTCTGGCCACAAAATAGAGCGAAACACCAACGTCAAAGACCTGGGAGTGATCATGTCGGAGGATCTCACCTTCAAGGACAATAACATTATATCAATCAATCAGCTAGAAAAATGACAGGATGGATAATGGAGAACCTTCAAAACTAGGGAGGCAAGCCCATGATGACCACTCTCAGGTCACTTGTTCTAATAGCTGGAATATGCTGCACACTAACAGCACATATCAAGGCAGGTGAAATTGCTGACCTAAAATGTACAGAGAACATATCACGGCGCCGCATAACGGAGATAAAACACCTCAATTACTGGAGCACTTGAGGTTCCTAAAACTGTCTTCACTGGAACGCAGGCCAGGAGAGCTACATGATTATATACACCTGGAAAATCCTAGAGGGACTAGTACCAAACGGAACTTGCACACGAAAATTCACTCACTACAAAGCAAAAGAACTTGGCAATGATGCAACAATCCCCCAATGAAAGCAGTGGTTGTCACTAGCATGTTAAGAGACCATACAATGATAAGTGTCGGGCCCGAGACTGTTTCAACTGCCTCCAGCATACATAAAGGGGGATTACCAACAGACCCCTGGCAGTCTCAAGCTTAGCACTGGCACAAGCACCTTAAAGTCGGTTCTGACCAGCTGGGCTGTGGCCTTGTACATTGGTTTGCGGCAGCCAGCAGCAATCAGAAGCCTGGTTTGATCCAGGCTCTGATCCACCAGGAGGCCTGGACACAGACCGGCCACGGGGTGTTGACCCCCGGAACTCCTCCTACAGGTAAACTCCAGGTAATAAAGATTCCCATGTGTTGCGTAAGTGTCTCAATCTTCAACTTTTCGGTTTTCAAAACCATTTATCACACATCAGAAAATGGGTTGACGAAGAAAGTAAATCATGACAGACAGTAGTGAGAAATTTGCAGAAGTATCGAGTTTTGAGTAAAAATGAAGCTTGTCATTAGATGTAAAAATGGGAATGTATGAGTGTATAGTGTTAGTTAGTTTAGTTTAATATGTTTATTATGCACCCCATACCCATCCAGTGGGCAGTAGTCCAAAAGATTACAGAGGTACATAATGGTTCCAGGGACTGGGCCTCAAAGTTTTGATAGCTGAGCAAGTTACAGAGGTAATGAATTCACAATTTACAAAGGTAATGAACTCACAATTTACAAAGGTAATGAACTCCAGGTAGGTCTAGTCACATCATACAAGTTACAAGGTATTACAGATAACAGAGGTACACAATGGTTCCAGGGCCCGGGCTCCAAAAGTTTTTGATGGCTGAACTAGTACAAGGTAATGAACTCACAAGTTACAAAGGTACTGAACCACAAGTAACAAAGGTAATGAATACTGTAAGAATGGTTTACTTAACGTGTATACATTGGCGCAATCATGAACAAATTTTAGAGTAATGAGCAATTCACAACTTCCCACACCCGTCACACTGTAGTGAGTTATTGGTGCAAATGTTTTGATTGCTGAGTCTCTCTCTCTCTCACACACACACACCACACACACACGCACACACACATACAAATTTCATACACACACACAAAATCACACACACACACACACACACACACACACACACACACACACACACACACACACACACACACACACACACCCAACACACACACACAAACTCATACACACACATCACACACACTCATACACACACACACACACCAATACACACTCAACACACACACACTCACTCATACACACTACACACACAGCTCATCCACACACACACGACCTCATAGACTCACACACACACTCATACTCCACACACAACACTCCTACTCACGACACACACTCATACTCACACACACACACAACACACACACAACAAACACACACACAACACACACACACACACGACACACCACACACACACACACACACACACACACACACTACACACATACACACAAACCACATCACACACACACACACACAACCCACACACACCCACACACCCCACACACACACACACACACACCCACACACACACACACACACATGCACATGGCACATATGTGATAAGCTTTTATTTACAGCTAGCAAAGCTCCGGGTATTTCTCCAGAATGGTCTTGTAACATATACCACTGTTGAGGACTAAAATAATTAGCAATTTCTTGAACACTTCCGAGTCTTGAGGTTCTGTTTCAAAATTCCATTAATTTATCGCACTCCAGGTACATAATGACGCAGGGTGTGACAATAATCCATCTGGCAAAGTTTACATTTCGTTTGGGTCTACATCTGGTGGGGGAGATTTAACCTGCCAAAAGATCTTGTAACCCCCAGACCAGAGCCGGTGCAGTAGTGGATATCCAAGAGTCCGCTTATTTTGTTTGATGCACCAATAGACTGTGGCTCCTCACGCATGATAGGGGGGTGTAGTATAGTGGTGCTTGCACATTTGTATATTGTTAACCACAGTCTTTAAATGTTGCAACAAGGAGAAGGAATACTAAATAAGAAGTATGAAGAGTAGAAATGAGGTTTTTGAGATGGTTTGGTCATGTAGAATAAAGTAGAATAGATTGTTAAAGGAGTGCAAAGATCTTTGAGTATATACAAGGGATGGAAATGGTTAGAAGATAGTATCTTCAAATCAGGCCTCCTCAAGGGAAGTTCCTCGAAGATGGTGAGAGGCTCTTTATCAAAGGAATTGAACCTGCTTTCTTCTTCCCAGGATCAAATCTGATTGCCTTCTATTCCCCAGGGACTATGTAACCCCTATGGGTTTTACTTCTTCCCTCCTAAATATAATAATTCAGATCAGGCCAAATATATTTCACTCTCTCGGCACACCACTAACCCCCCATTTATTAGAGACAAAAAAGGGTCATATTTATTTATTTTGAATACTGTGTATAGTAAATATTTAATATTTCAGGTCTGCAAAAAAGAAAGAGCTGTGCAGGAAGTATGGGGCTGTTTAATGGTAAAGAATATTTGTTCCGAGATAGCTCCTGGGAAATTATCACCCTGGCCAAACTCATTTTGAGATATGGGTGGGATGTCTATCGTCTTCATGAACTGACAGAGGAAATGCTAACAAAGTTTAAACATGGTAAGTGGGTTAAATGTTACCTTCCTAAAATGGCAAAATATGTTTTTTTTTTTTTTTTTTTCAACAAGTCAGTCGTCTCCCACCGAGGCAGGGTGACCCAAAAAAGAAAGAAAATCCCCAAAAAGAAAATACTTTCATCTTTCATTCAAACACTTTTACCAACACTCACACATTATCAAACTGTTTTTGCAAGAGGTGCTCAGAATACACAGTTTAGAAGCATAACGTAATAAGAGATATCACAAAGCATATCCCTCCAATCTGCCAAATATCCCAAACCCCCTCTCCTTTAATCCTTTAAAGTGCAGGCATTGTACTTCCCATTCCAGGACTCAAGTCGACTATAATTGAAAATAACCGGTTTCTCTCCCTCCTCCCCACCTCCCCTGAATCCCTTCACTAAATAATTACCCTGCTCACACAACTCCAACAGATTGTCAGGTCCCAAGTATCATTCGTCTCCTTTCACTCCTATCTAACACGCTCACGCATGCTTGCTGAAAGTCCAAGCCCCTCGCCCACAAAACCTCCTTTACCCCCTTTCTCCAACCCTTTCAAGGACGACCCCTACCCCTCCTTCCTTCCCTTATAGATTTATATGCTTTCCATGTCATTCTACTTTGATCCATTCTTTCTAAATAATATGTATATTATAGAAATCCTTAGTTAGGATTAGGATCTTCATTACTAAATGACAGAGATGCCATTATGGAAGGATATTCAGGAGTTGTTCAGTGAAAGGAAGGAGAGTATTCATGTGTACAGCTAACCTAATTAAGGAAATGAGACAAAAATCTGTGCAACACCTAGGTAACTTTATCAGTCTATAGAGGCATGAGGATAGAGACTTGTATACTGAAACCAGATGAGAGGTGTACCAATTGAAAATGTTACCACATGTGGGTTGGGGGCCCTCATGCCTCTAATACAAAATGATACAGCTTGATGTGTGGGGAAAACATCTCAATGATATCCAGGTGTTGCACATGTCTTATTCATTATCTTGTCAGCATTATTCTTTTGATCTAAAAGTAATAAAACAGATTATAGTGTCATTTCTAAGGTAGTGACTGTTAGAATTGCAAGGCAGAAAATTTTGTTTTATACTGAGTTCTCTGCATGCTTCTTTTTGGAGTTGTGTTTATGAGATGTGACTTAAACCTGAATTTGTTACCTATTTCACACAAATTACAAATAAATTTCTAATTTAATGTTTTATGATAACACATAAATAGATCTGTTATAAAACCCAAGAAGGGCCACCAGGCCATGGCCTGGTGGCAAAACTCTTGCCTTCACTTGCTAAGGGTCGCAGGTTTAATCTTGGCAAAGGGTGCAAACATTGGGTCTGTTTCCTTACATACCCGGTTGTCCATATTCAATCCCATCAGTAAATATGGGCCACCTTGGTACTTAGTCAACTGTTGTGGGCCACAACCTGCGACAAAACTGACCTAATTTGCCTGAAATCTCAACATAACAACACTTTCCAAATAGTATACAGAATGTCATTGATGTCATAGCTAGGCCTGTATGCCTTGTACAGTACTTGTAGAAATAATGATATATTATTATCTTGAGAACATTCCATGGATACATTATTTTTAAGCTAAACATGAACATTTGTGTCATATTCAGATGTTTTAGAATGTAAGCACAGACATACATAACTTTACTCAATACAGAGTATTTGCATTCCAACACCTGATCATAAATGGTAGTGGAAGACTAATCACATGCTTGGTCTGTCAGATGACTGGCTGTTTAACAATTATGTGATATACCTGGGATCCGTTTTTCAGATCTACATCTTGAGGTCTGGCATAGAAAGTTGATTTCTGGGCATAGTAAACATGACTAGCTGAGTAAGGTTAAGCAGGTGGGACTAGGGAAGGGATGGCGTTTGGGAAGTGGGAAAATGCTTGATGCAATGTGAGGGGTGAGGGAGGAAAGGATAAAGCAGAGATGTGCAACCAGGTGGCAGGGGTCAGGGTTAAATATGACCTATGCAAGGAGGTGAGAGGAACAGATGTGTATTGTAGTCAGGACAAGGAAGAGGCTGAAGCATTGGGGAGATGAGAGGGTGAAAAATGGAGAGAAAGGAAGACTGGAGATCCGGAAAAGAGATAAATGTGGAAAGATGGGAAAGTAAAGGGAGTGACAATTGAGAGAAAAAGACATATTATTCCACTTATATTTCTTGAAGTGCTAACAACCGTTAAGAGAGTATTTATAGTATCATGTGAATATGAAGAATCAAATTTGATCAAAGGGAACAGGTAAGGAGCTCCAATTCATGGTCTCTTTCAGCCTGAGCAGGTAACACCGCAGTAGAGGGAGAATACATGATTAATACACCGGGAAAATCCTAGAGGACTAGTACCGAACTTGCACACGAAAATCACTCACTAACAAAGCAAAAGACTTGGCAGACGATGCACCATCCCCCCAATGAAAAGCAGGGTGTCACTAGCACGTTTAAGAGACCATACAATAAGTGTCAGGGGCCCGAGACTGTTCAACTGCCTCCCAGCAACATAAGGGGGATTACCAACAGACCCCTGGCAGTCTTCAAGCTGGCACTGGACAAGCACCTAAGTCAGTTCCTGATCAGCCGGGCTGTGGCTCGTACGTTGGTTTGCGTGCAGCCAGCAGCAACAGCCTGGTTGATCAGGCGCTGATCCACCAGGAGGCCTGGTCACAGACCGGGCCGCGGGGGCGTTGACCCCCGGAACTCTCCTCCAGGTAAACTCCAGGTAAACACTTGCCGACTTTGAATACTAGTAGAACTTGAGCTTGTATGACCAGAACTTTGGTAAGATGGGAAAGGAAGAAGGATGGGTAAGGACAGAAAGACGGGAAAAAGGTGGGTGGGGGAGAGGTGGGATAATAAAGGTAAGTGGCCAACCACTTTGGTGCATTTTAATATGTGTGCGTGGTGTAGTGTCATATGAAAATAATTTCATTTAAAAGGGCATAACACCTACCCATCAGGGTTCACACAGGTATAAGAAAATATAACTGTATAGCACTGAGTTGACAAGAGATATACTATTTGCAATTGCGTTTATATATATATACATGTATAATATATATATATATATATATTATATATATATATATATATAATATATTATATATATATATATTATATTAGTATAGTTATTATATTTTTAGGTCACTTTTTTATATTGTATCGACCGGGCCGCGGGGGCGTTGATCCCCGGAATAACCTCCAGGTAGACTCCAGGTATATATGCTTCTAAGCTGCTGTATCTGGGCGCCTCTGCAAAAAACAATGATTATGTATGAGTGAGGTGAAAGTGTTGAATGATGATGAAAGTATTTTCTTTTTGGGGATTTTCTTTCTTTCTGGTTCACCCTGCCTAGGTGGGAGACGGCCGACTTGTATATATATTCAATCATCTCAGGTGTTCCGCGATCCATTGTTGTAATTTACCTGATATCACTTTTTTAATTTGTAGATTAGTCTAGGTAAGACAGCAGACGATGGGACAGACACGTTCAGTGACTGAAACAGCAGGTTGGGTAGTGTCCTTGTAGTATCTTATCTAGCACTGTTACTGGCTGTAAGTTCTCTCTAAATTAGTCTTGGCTGGCTGATAACGATACATTATTTTTTTAAATTCACTATGGCCTTCACAGGACTGTATCATTTCATCAGTGAACATACATAAATGGTGATAAGGACACGTACTGTACTTTATCATTCACCTGACAGGGGTAACTTCAAAATGTAAATATTTGTGCCTGCAAATAACCAGTTCTTCATATTTTATGTACATGAAAATAGCAGTATTAGGCGGTCACATTTATCAGAGAATGGACATGTCTAGCGTACAAATAACAATATATTACTGGATTTTTCAACATTATTTGATAAACCGTAATACATGAATAGCTTTTTCCAAACTATCAGTCTTACCAGAACTGCGCGGATGATCAAAATATCAGACGATCCTCCACTTATACCTGGAGAGAGAGTTTACCTGGAGAGAGTTCCGGGGGTCAATGCCCCCGCGGCCCGGTCTGTGACCAGGCCTCCTGGTGGATCAGAGCTGATCAACCAGGCTGTTGCTGCTGGCTGCACGCAAACCAACGTACGAGCCACAGCCCGGCTGGTCAGGAACCGTTTTTTTTTATTCAGAAAATCAGGGAGCTGACCTTACAAGAAATCACAGATCATTTTACTGTATGGACGTGGAGGGTGGTCACAGTTGCAGAAGAATTAAACAAAAGCCATCCCGGAATAATCAATATAGCAGTGAGCTCAGCTAATATGAAACGTTCGGGCCTTCAGAAATCTCAATAAAGAATCTTTTATGACTCCTTATATGACATGTGTTAGGCTTATTATGCAGTATGCAGCAACAGCATGGAGCTCCACTTGGACAAACATGTAAGAAAACTAAAAGGTCAAGAGGTTTTGCAGCAAGACTAGTTCCGGGAACTGAGGGCTAGGGTTATGAGATACTATAGTAAATGAAATGACGTATTAGCATGAGAGGTCTAGGGGAGACATGATTATGACGTACAACATACGCAGAGGATATGACAGAGTAGATGAGGATAATTTTCTTTAAATGTGAGACATTAATGACTAGATAAGCCATTTCAAGAGAAGGTAATGATAGGGCCATGAGGCTAGGAGCCTATAATGCTGGCCAGGGGCTGAGACTTATCTCAGCGTCACAACTCGGTGAGTATAAACACCTGAGAGCTTGGTATGTTTTACCCATTTCCGGGTGGGAACGTGTCGTTCTCAGCCTACGTGCAGCAAGCAGCCAAGTCTCAGTAATTCAGTGGATGATCATGACAGCTCCTCACTCCCACTACAGCCTCCTTTACCTTACCTACCTCACTTGCTACATAAATACTATTTTCACCATGAAAACATGCTGAAATATCAAAGACGCATAGGGCTCACTTTAGGGTACAAGACCACGGCACAGTTCCAACGGTAATGTCTAGGTATTGCATACGAATTTTAAAAATAAGAGACGGAAAGGGGGATTTCATACACTTCTGCACACCCTCTACACTGAGTTTTAAAATGACAGTTTAAATTTCCTTTTTACATGGAGGGGGGGCCATCCTACACCATCTTTTTCAATACGAAGTTGGATAACTGCCCGGGCTCCAAGAACGTAAAATACGGTAGAACCTTTTTTCAGGGATGCAGAGTAGTTTTGTAATAGGCGGGAAGGGTTTTAGGGTGATGCTGAGAATTCGGTATTTTAAAAAATGAATTTTTTTCGGGGGTAGTCAGGATTTTAGAAAAGTATCTAGTTTTTAACAATAATAAGGGGTAATTTTCCAAAACTTTCAGAACAGTTTTTTTTTTTTTTGAAAATTTGAGACTTTCAGGACAGTCTGGATAGTTACCGACATTACCGAAGTTTTTAAGGGAAATTAATTTTAAAATTTTAACATAAAGGTCCCCCGTTTGGGAACACTTGAAGAGATAAGGGGGAAAAAAAGGAAAAGGAGGGACAAAATTGGCGAGGGAAGAGAGGCAAATTTTGACCTATTAAGTGTATACGCAGCCCTAACGGCTAACCGCTTTCAATGTATCTACAAGAAAAGAATGCAGGAAAAAAGGATAGGGGAGGGGTAAACGGGGAAGAGGGAAAAAACCAGCCCGCCCAGGCAGGAAGGGGGTCCCCCTACCCCCCCCCCCCGATAACCTACACTCTACCCGGGTTTGATTATCTTGGGCTCTTTTAGCCCCAAAGGAACAAGCTCTCATAATTATGGGGCCCCCCAAAAAGATTATGTATCATTACGAAGAAATTTTTTTTCAAAGTAAATGATAGTGTGATTGGAGTTTCATTTTTTTTCAGCCAAATAAAAACTTGGGGGGTCAAAAGTTGTCTAGGCCCTTTTAAGTTTGTAGCCCTGGGCCTGTGCCAAAAACCCCGGGAAAAATTTGCTTTTTACTGAATGACTTATTTACAAAACAGAAATGAACAAAATAATTATTATTTATCAGTTAGACAAGTGGGAATTTTGGGACACCTGGTCACAAAAAATGTCCCCCGATACTCCCACTGCATTTACAAGTTGCCCCTGGACCTAAATTACAAATGAAAAAACACCCCAGGAATACTGGTAAATAGTAAATTTTTGTGGCTGTATATTAAAAAAAAAAAATGGTTAAATACACAATTACATAACAAAGGAAAATATATCTTAATATCACTCCCCAAATTTGACTGGAGATTAATTTGCATCATACCAAAAACCCCCCTGTCTACTTTTATGTAATAAAACGGGCCCAAAAAACTATAAAATAAATAGACAGGCTTAGCGGGGTTCCTGGGCTGTCTTGTCCATCGCCTATATCTCAAGTTATCAGGAATGCACATCCAACAATTTCTCCCCTATTTGAAGGTGTCACCCAAATTTTTAACCCTCTAGAGCACAAAATTCCTTCCCATTACACAAACGTTGATCCATTTAAAAAAACCCAAAATGGCGACAGTCCCTTCCCCCCGGGTCATTTCCCATTTTTATGACAAAAAGTTTTTAAATACAGTAGGGCCATCTATATAATAAAAATACTAAAATTTCGGAAAATGTATACAGTTTTTCCACGCGCGGGGGGCCGGAGTTCGTTGCTAAATGACTAAAATTTTGCTCTTTTGGGAAAAAGGTGGAACCGGGGTCAATAGGTCTGCCCACACGGCGACAATTCAAAAATTTTCATACCCTTTTTACACTTTGCCGTCCTAATGGAATCCAAAATTTTCCCAAAACAGTTTAAGGGATCGTACCCCACCTTTCTTTACTTTTTTTGGGCCTTTAGAAAAATTTAATTTGTTGAGATGAGTTTTGGGCGAAAAAGGGGGGTTTTTACATAATACCCAAATTCACTTTTTGAAACCTACCTCTGCACCTAATTAATTGTTCTCTAAATACAACCCCAATTTTCTTATTAAAAACCCTTTTCAAAATTTTTTTTTTCCCATCATTTTAATCTCATTCCATAATTCCTCCTGTACCCTTTATCCAATATTAAGAGGATGGAAAACTAAATGAAATTTTCATTTGTTAAAAATTTTAAACACCAACTTTTTTAATTGATTTTTTTGGGTAAAGAAGAATACCTAATTTTATCAATGGCAAAGGGGGAAAACTTTGGAGTGGGGGTCCAGTAATTTCAACAGGGGCAATAACCCCCTTTGACAGGCCAATTAGTTTTATTTCCCAACCCCTGGGCCCTTTTAAAAACCAGATACAGCATTTACAAATTTAGCTAAGGTAAAACCTCAAAAACAAGAAAATCACTGGATTCCCTCACCAGGTCTATGATTAAATGTTAACTATGCGACCCAAACTATTAACTTCTCTTGCATCTGATTAATTTCAGCGATTGTTTTGTACGTACACAATTTTATTTTTCCATATGAACCCTTGAAAGGGATACCTCTTTAAAACCCAATTTTCAGTGTCGTAATATTTATTCCGCAACTTTTTTCTTATATAATTAGCTAATTTGACACCTACATAAATTTGGGGCTTTTAAATTCCAACTAGGCAAGGTATGTGTTTTTAATTGGAGACACTTAGCCTTAGACATAACAAGAGAAAAACAAATTACTTGAAGGAAAGAACTGGCCCTATCCCCAATTTTGAAGCATCAAAAAAAAAGTAAGACATTTTCCTTTTGGATTGGCCCCCTGGCGTGGAAACCCCAACATTGGAATTTTCAAATCAAATTTTTTTCACCCCACCTGATAATAATTTCCCTCAGGTAGAATTTCACCCCAAAGCACTTTTAGTTTCCATGCTTCCTGAATTAAAATTTTCCCCTCTTATAGAAAGGGGTGACACTAAATAGTAAAACAAACATTTGGAAACTTCAGCAAGCAAAACTCTCTTATTTATTTTTTGGGGCATACTGTAATTATTAGGTTTTAACATTAAAAAATCTCTCTCAACCCCAATTTAAACCCAGTACTTACTACTTTTTGGCACTTCATCTCCAGGGTAATTTTTACTTATTTTGCCTTCAATTTGGACGAATTACATTCCATTCTCCAGGGCATTTTTGCCTTTGCATTTTTTATTCCCTTTCCCCATAATCTTTAACTTTTCCTCTTCAGTTGATGTTACACCCAGAAATTGTCCACATAAAATTGTTTGACATTACTTTACCCAATGGTTTTCCATACTTTTAAAGGGTGCTTTATGTCGTTTAAAAGTAGGAAGGGGACGGGGATGTACCCCCAAAAAATCGCCCCCAAAAGCGAAAGGTTTCAGAGGGAAAGGGGGGTTCAATAGGATTCTCAGGCCATAAGAAGGGGGTACAATCCCGGTCAGCCTTTTGTAAACCCCCCTTTGGGAAAGCTTTCTTAGTCACCGTAAAGGCAAATTCTTTATCTGAAATTTAATAAAAATTCCAAATTTTTTTTCCTAACGACTAACCTTCATCAGTCTTTAAACAGGTACATTTTTGTTACTCCTGGCACACAATTAACACAATCCTCAAAGGGTGGTCAAGACCCTTTCTTACTCCGGATTGAAAATAGTACCTAAATTTTGGTTTGCTCAGGAGGGTCCTCTTCTAAAAATTTTATTAATTAACTGCCCACATTATATCTTTAAAGGGCCCATTTTAACAATTCTGGTGACTTACTAAATTCGCGGACGGCCTTTAACGTCCATACGGGCACTGGCATGGACAAGCACCTAAATCGTTTTCCTGACCAGCCGGGCTGTGGTTTGTACGTTGGTTTGCGGCAGCCAGCAGCAAAGCCTGGTTGAACACCCCTGACCACCGGGCCTGGCACAGCCCGGGCGGGGGGGGCGAAACCCCCCGAACCTCTCCGGTAAACCCCAGGAAATCCCCATTCGTAATTAGGGGGCAATTCGGGATGGCCCATTTCCACGGAAGTCGTACCCAGTATTGTCCAATTCAAATTTTACATCTCTCAGGTATTGCTCCTGAGTAAAAGAATCGGTCTGGACTTTCTTCATTTACATTTTTTCCCCAATGCTGTCTAATTCCCACAATTTTATGCACTGGCTCAACACCCATCCTCTATGGAAGAATTATACTGGGGTACGATTTCATGAGTAAGACACACAGTTATGGTATTTGTAGTTTCCTCTAGTCACGAATTATTACGGGAATCCTACCATACATTACATGGCCTCCTGCATCTTTAAAAGGGTGACACACATTTCTTTACCATCCCCTTTACAAAGGAGGCATAATATCACTACCTATCAAAATATTTATTGGGCCTACAGAATCATCACTTAACCCCATAAAGTGCTAAATTTACATTATGTGAGTCTTTCTGTAGCTTCACTAAGCCCTACTGTAGATATTTTCTCTGGAAGTCTATCTACAATTACTGCATTAACATGTTTTTTCTCATTGCCCAACCTGACAGTTACATAAAGTGTCATACAATTGAGCCCTTTTATCCGAGAGAAAACCAGAAAATTTTTAAGTTGGGGGATCTCCCATCTGTACTTTCATACCATCAAGACATTTACATTTTATGAAAGTACGCTGGGATCCCTGGTCCAATAATGCAGTTACATTTTTTTATTTATGCCTTTTATCATAAATTTTTACCTGTAACACAGGCAAGGCTACTTCAGCAAAACCATCATTATTAACATTAGCAGCAATTTTTACATTAGCTACTGTTGTGTCAGGATTGTCAACATTATCATTATTATCAACATTATCATATAGACCTTTACACATGACTATATGGTGTCTTCCTTTGTGACATTGATAACAGAAGTTTAATTTGGAATAACAATCCTTTACATTGTGATTACCCAACACCGGATACATCTGTCAATTTCCCTCCAATCTTTCAACTTTATCATTCCATGAATTGCATGCATTTTAATTTAGAAAAATGAGTACCCTTGCAGAAAAGACAATCTCTCTTTTCTTTGACTGGTTTCCTATTAACTGTGCTACTCTTAGGAGGGTACTTATTTTTCTTACCTTGTGGAGAATCATTATTTCTGATTCTTGCTACTTGATATTTTACCTGTGCAACTCTTTTTAGGAAATGAATTTTGATTATTAACTTTGGGGATAAATTTTCCCTTTATGAAACTTGACAGATACCTTCAGAATTATTATGTGTTGCGTCTTTAAAATGAGTTGGTTGGCTGGTCTGCAACTGAAAAATTTAATTCTTGTAGACCTAGTTTTATTTCCTCCAGACCAAAAAACCCTTGTGATATTTATTCGAGACCCTTCGTGTTTAACAGCTTAATTTATTCTGTACCATGGCACTCAATAACCAGTCTGATTCCTTCAGATTATTTTTATTACGTAAAGTTTTGAGAGTGCTCTCCAGTTTAACTCTAAACTGCTGTAAACCTTTGTAAGTGTGATCTAGAGATTTTAAATTAAAAATAATATCACTAGATCCAACCTACTTTGTTCTATATTACCATAAGTGACTTTCAAAAAGTCAACTGCTTCCTTGTAAGAGTCATCTACATTGAAAAGGGCTTGTATGAGTATGTGAGCATCTCCTCTTACCTGCCCTTTTGAGGTAAAATAATTTAGTTACACAGACTAGATCACTCCTATCATGCACAGCTGCTTTGAAAATTGACCAAAATTCCTCCCAATTTTCTCCAGGATTAAACACAGGAAAACACAATTCTGGGAGTTTTGGCAAAGACATATTATTTTTTGGAGCAGACTGACCAACTGCCGGGTTTACACATTTTAATTTATTCAAGGCCTGATTTTTTACAAGAAAGAATTTTTTCCTCTAATTCATAATACTAATTAATCATGAGATCTACTTCAGTCTCATCTACACAGTTTACTAATAAATCTCCTTCATATTTGTTGTAATAAAATTTTGTATGAATCATATCTATTACCTAAAGCATCAAAAATAAAATTTTTTAAATCATCAGTATTCACAGTTTCTTGATTCATTAATTCCAAACATTTATTATATGCCTTGTTACATGACCCTTTCTGGCTTGCAGTGATGCTTTCTTTGCTCTATATTCCATGTTTGTCTTCTACATTAATTTCCTCTTTTTTCCAGCCATGATGCAATGTATTAAACTCAACCCAATTAATAACACTGATTACAACTCACAACACTGACACAACCTACCTTTGAATAAATCCCACTACTTGAGCTCAGCAATTACATGAAAAAAAATTATAATATAAATTTTAAATGTACATTAATACAAACAAACCTTTAGCCAGACTTGGCTTATCAAAATTAATATTATACAAATATAAATCCTTGCCAGAATTTGGCATAGCAAAATTAATATTATACACAATATAATTACCACACTTGCCTTATCAATTACACATACATTTTATACACATTAATATAATCTTAACCATTTTTTGATTTATCCAAATTAAAAATTGTAATAATTTAAATAATCCACTAAACATTAAGTAAATTCTCCAGACTTAACATCCACCTCCTTCGTCCATTTCACATATAATTATTAAGTAATTAACTAATTAATGACTTCACTAATTACCTCCGGTTCAAGAAGGACCAACGGGCAAATTAAATGTAGAAAATTGCATTTATCTGAATGTATCATTATATACATAACAGTAAATGAACAAAGTAATTATTATTTATCAGTTAGACAATAGGAATTGGGGACACCTAGGTCACAAAAAATGTTCTCCTTCGATACCTACCACTGTCATATCACAAGTTTGCTCTGGACCTATTAAATACAAATGAAAAATACATCACCAGGAATACTGGTAAATATAAATTTGTGGACTGTATATTAAAAATAATAAATGGTTATATATATACACAATTACATAACAGAAGGAAAATATATCTTAATATCACTCCACCAATTTGACTGGAGATTAATGTGTATCATACTCAAAAACCCCCCTGTCTACATTTATTGATAATAATACTGGCCAGAACTAAAAAACATAATATAACATGACTTAGTTTGGGGTTCCTGGAGCTGTCTTGTCAGTCGCCTGATATCTCAAGTTATGCGGGAATGCACATCCAACAATTTCGTCTCCTATTTGAGAGGTGTCAGCCTAATTTTAACCTCTAGAACACAAAAATTTCCCTTCCCATTACACTAACGTTGTATCCAATTCAAAAAATCAAATGGCGACAGTCCCTTCTCCCCAGGCTCAGTTTCCCATTTTCTATGACATAAATGTTATAAATACAGTATGGCCATCATATACATATAAAAAACTGAATTTCTGGAAAATATATACAGTATTTTCCACAGACCCAAAGGGGGTAACTGACCCTGCTCTTCATCCCCAACATTTAAAAAAATTGCGTATTTGTTGGAAATACAACACTAACTGATTTTTAATTCCATCATGCCCCCCAAAACCCATCCTTTTGGACGGTGACACAAGATCAGGACACATAATGGGTCCAGGAACGGGATCGTAAAGTTTTGATAGCAAACTTACAGTGGAAATAAACTATTTTACATGTTTATATCTGGTTACAATAGCAATGAGTTATTTTTTTCCTGTAATCACAAATATATACTTCCAAATCCTCGAGGAAGTAAAACATTGAAAAAATGTAAACAAAGGCTTCACGCGAAAATTTGAAAAAAAAAAATATCACTAATTGTTTAAACTATATGTATCAATTCCTTTTGCGGTGTTAATTTTTCACTGGTCGTCTAGTCCTGACTTGCAGCGCATTTGTCATCAACAGAAGTATGACTCAGTCATTTTTTGCATAAACTGACGTGTTAATGATGCTAATTATTACGTTGTGTTTCGCACATGAAGCAAAACAGTGAGACGGGGAACACCTCGCATTGTGCAAACTGGTTTTTAAGTTGATAAACATGACTACTCACCTCGTGTTCTCAACACCACAAGCAAATGATGATTCTTTTTTTACAGTAAATTGTATAGACTAAGAGTTGTTTTATGACCTCACCTCATTTCAGAACCCAGGCCTATCTGAGGTATACTTCCATTCCCCAGGATGCTACAACAAAATAACTAATCCTCGGGTAACTGTTGTCTACTGCAGTGGAAAGAAAGCAATAAGCGTCAAAAAAAAAACTTGCCCATACGTCTCGCCAAGCTCGAAATTAAACCCAATTTTTTTGGTGTGTTTTTCTTACCCCGTTGAATTCACAGCCTAAGAGGTTGTGAACGGGAACGCTCAAAAACTACAACGGTTTCTCTGTATCTTTGATATAACACAAACCTTATCTTTTAAGAACACACTCGAGGAACAATGCAAATTGTAAACCCACGCAGGGTAAAATATTTCAAATCAACTCATGTTGATTACAGTTCCTGCATTACATTATCAATTCTGCCCGTTAATTTACAAAAATATAAGCTGGCATTGCCTCAAGTATAAATTAACCTTGAACGACGGGTTTTTGGGGCAATATAATAATTACTGGCATTAATGTTATTTAATACTAGCTGTATAAGAAAATTAACAAGCGCTCCGCTATAGGGCTTGAAGACATCACACACTGAACCAGCCACTGACCGAGGCACATTCCCGGGGTGTTTATAAAAAAGGGAAAATAATTCAAAAAGAGTGATATGGCAGGAATCAGGGGAATTATTTTCGTGTAGCGGAAAGGAAGGTTTACGGTATGGAAAACGGTAAAATAACCAACGAAAAAAAATAAAAGACGATAGATAGTTATTTTTTTTCGTTTTGTTTTATATTTCGGGAATAGTCTCGGGTATGGTTCTGAATACACTTCAATACACACCGTGACGGTACATTTATCGCTTTAAAGGTATTCAAGAGCATCTTTTATTTTTTCTGCCACCAAAAGAATATAAAAGAATTACTGTAAAGATATATACTGCAATAGTTTATTCACTGTAAATACATAGTCACAACCTAAAATATGCAGCATATATACCCCCTTTGTAAGTCTGTAATAAGTTTTTAGGTTATGAAATTTTAAGGGAAGTTCAGAGTGCAACGGACAAGTGAAGAAGCAGCAGCAGTTACATACACAGCAAGAGCATTCTTGAAAATACCCCAGCGCTCGGGCTTCGGCCCAAAGCTGGGGTTTTGGCTCCAAAAGGATCCTGTATGCTTGCTGCCCTTTTTTACCTCTTGACATCGTCTGCTGCTGTGTAGCTGCCATACTCTTCGAGCCAGTGGGGGGGTTTGTGGCAGCCCAAAGTGCCTAGCTTCTCCCCCGAGCCCTGTGAGGGCGGGGAATGGGCTAGGCCTGGGGGCAGCTGGTCCCAAAAGATGAGGAAGTACTTGTACCTCCTCCCATGCAGACTACTCTCAGACACTCCCAAGATGGGGAGCCAAGGCCGGTCGCCAACTGCAGAGAAACCCCGGGGCCGGCAGTACCCCCCGAATCTCAGCAAGCAAGCAAGTAAAAGGGAAGCTTCTTCCTAAGGAAGTGGTTAATCTCTTACGGGAGTCTTTATACTCGACGAAGAATCATTTTCAATTTGGCTCTGCTCTCTAGAGCTCATTCAATGCCAACTCTATTTTAAAGGGTTACTAAAAACCGCACCCCCTATTCCCCGCTAGATGAACATTTTACTATAATCTCAATTTACCTTAACATTTTTGACATTTAATAACCATTACCTTGTCTAATTACCTTTACCTGTTTAATACCCCATTTACTATCTTAGAGTACTCTTAATTACCTTGTACTGCCATATAACCTCTAGTATAACTACCAGTGCAATATTGAATGAAATTTAAAAATTACTTTTTCACTTTTTTGTAATCATTATTTTCTTACTAAAAAATTTTTTTAAACACCATATTTACTACCAGTCAATTTTACTTTTGTACATTAAACATTATTTTATACTTCTCATAACATTTTGTTGCCAAATTTTCAAGTTTGGGATATTCAACTCCAACCTTTATATTATCCTTTGTACCTGTGTACCTGTGTAACCTGTCTACCATCTTACTATCATATTATAACAAGACATTACCCCTTTTTATTTTTTTTACTATTTTTCCTTTTGGGACTTAATTGTGAATTATATTTTGTCAATTTAAATCTAGTTATACTCCTGATCTTGTCAACAACCTATACCAGACTCTAGTGCAATTGCAAGTACCATTTCAATTTGTATTTTTATATTTTAAGTTTATATTATAAATTTCCCACTCTAAGATTGTTTTCATATCTTAGTGACTATATTGTGTGTGCAATTAGTGTGTATTTCAATTATATTATTGTTCAAGGCCCTTAACTATCTTTTGCTAACTAGTACCAACTACCTCATATATTTTTTTTCTCTACTTTTTTATATTCTTTTGCTACCTTAACTTGTATATTTTATCTTGTCAATTTAAATCTAGTTATACTCTAATTCTTGTAAACAACTTATATAACACCTTAGTGCAATTACAATTGAGAGTCTTGTGCCTTTTTTATATTATTGACCATATTGCAATTACTAGTGAGAGACTGGTGCTATTTTTAATTTGTATTGTTATATTATTAGATTAAATCTAGTTGTACTATAGCTCATTCTAGCTCAAAACATAGACTCCACAAAAGTCATTATATTAGACCTTAGTGCAATTATTTGATTACCACTTTATTGTTCACCACAACTTATATTAGTCCCTTTTATATTATAATTTTATATTATAATTCTAACTTTAAAGAATTACCTTTAAAGTACTACCTACTATCATATTCCCCAAACTCCTTATTTGATCATCACTTTATTTGTTCACCACAAATTATTTTAGTCCCTTTTATAATTTTCTCCTTTATTTTAGCTTTAAAAACTACCTTAGCTCATTATTTTTGCATTTGTTAAATAATTCAGGTGCTATTTTTTAGCTTTAGAATATTTACTTTGTTTTATACTTAATTCTAACTATAGATTCACTACAAATCTTATGATTACAAGCATTGATCCTGATACCAACCTCTTTTTGAATGACTTAAATGATTCAAACAGTTACTGTAATTACTAAAACAGCAGAACAATCAAAGGCACTTCTCAGAGCCAACAACAACATAACTATCTTTAACTACAAAATCAGATCTTTAAGCAAGCATTACGATGACCCCCTAGCATTACTAAATTCCTTGCATGCCAATATGTTTCCCTCATTACATAACTGAAACCTGGCTAAAGCCTGATACTACAGATGTCTATGCCATTCCTGGTTACACAGTCATACACAACTGTAGGCCAGACCAACAAAGGGGGGGGCACAGCTATATACTACTCAACCAACTAGAATGTATCACTAATACTTGCACAAGGGATGAACATGGGGAAAATAATAATAGCTAAATTTCAAATCCAAATACCTACAAAAACCTCTCACAGTGATAAACATCTACAGAGTTCCACAATCAAACATTAGCCAATTTATCAAAACCTAAAGTAATGATAACTGATGCACGCATGAACAAAGATCATTACTACTCCACAGGTGACTTCAGTATAATCTCCTGCAAGACCAGGACCCACACGTTACTGAAAATTCACAAACACAATGAGTTACGCATGTTGCTACCAACAGTAACAAAACCTAAAGAGTTACGGAGACTAGTGTTTCCCTACTTTACCACATCTGGGCCAACACCATATCCCCTTTTAAAAACAGTGCATAATACAGATAATACCACAGACCACTACCCTACTTTCCTCATTACAACTCTTGGTAAAATACCCCAAGACACTACTAAAATCACCTTTAAACTTCACAATGAGGCAGCCATTAATAACTTCAAAAACAGCAGTAACAAACATTTACTGGCACACTGAGGGTAAAAAATCTTACAATATTGACGAATGTTTAATAATTTTCTAAAAAAGACCCAATACCTCTATAACAAGCACTGCCCAAAAAAACTAAACAGAATGACAGCTAAGAGACTGAACAGTCCCTGCTAACACCCAGCATTTCAAATCCCTAAATACAAAACACCGATATGAAAAAAAAGTACAGAATGGGTCACATAACAGAGACCAAACAAAACGTTACTCGCAAACCTAACCAGCCTGATAAGAAGGGCAAAGAAAACTGTATTAGAGAACAGATTATCCAACTTACGAGGTGATATAAAAAGACCCGGAAGACCCTATCAGAAATTCTGGGAACAAAAAAGATATCACGAAATAGCGAAATAAAATTAGCAAAAAACAGATGAACCCCAACTCCCACCAACAGAAACAGCAAAAAGACTCAATGATTTCTTCTCCACTATAGGACAAAACCTTGCCCAAAAAAATCCCAAACTCAGATACCCCACCAAATGACTACCCCACTGGGAACTACCCGAACACACTGTCCCAGCTCCGACTAACCCATACGAAGTCTCCCTTATTATCAACACCAAAAAAACAAGGCAGGGGATTTAAAACCTACCATCCTTTATTACAAAAAAGTGTCAAGAGTAAATATCACCAAACATTGCAACACTCTTTAAAAAAATCCATTGAATCCTCCACTTTCCCTACACTCTCAAAATAGCAAGGGTCACCCCGATCCAAAAGGGGAGGACCAAAAAGAGTTAAATAACTATAGGCCAATATCCAATTTACACCCTCTCTCAAAAATCTTCGAAAAATTAATTCATAAACCCAATCTACTCCTACTCATCTCCCAAACATTCTCACCCCTGCCAATTTTTGGGTTCAGGCCTAATAAAAATACTAATGATGCTATTATACACATGCTAGAACATATATACACTGCAATAGAGAAAAAAGAAGTCCCACTGGGGATCTTCATTGACTTACGTAAAGCTTTGATACAGTTGACCATGACTTGCTCCACGTAAAATTGTCACACTATGGTATTAGAGGGCACTCCCTCAACTACCTCAAGTCATACCTCAGCAACGGAAGCCAATATGTGTAAAGCAAATGGGCAAGCTCTTCCGCTAAAAAATTACAGTTGGTGTCCCAAGGGGGAAAGGGCCTTTCCCTTTCTTTTCCCCTATACATAAATGACCACCAAATGCTTGCAATTTCTCAAACCCACACTTTTGCGATGCACTACATACGTCTTCTCTCACCCCAGCCCCGTCACGCTAGCCAAAACTGTAAACACCGAATTACAGAAAATATCTACCTGGATGAGGACTAACAAACTTACACTAAACATTGACAAAACCTTACTTCATTCAGTTTGGTAACAGAGCTACAGATGTACCTCTTAACATAACGATAAACAGATCACCTATCACAAAGCTAACAGACATACTCAACCCCTGCCAATTTGGATTCAGGAAATATAAAAGCACTAATGATGCAATCATAAAAATGCTAGATCTGCTTTACACAGCATTGGAAAATAAGGAATATCCACTAGGAATTTTTATGACCTAAGAAAAGCTTTTGACACAGTAGAACCACGACATCCTACTCCACAAACTTGATCATTACGGTATAAGAGGCCATGCGCTTGCTTATTTCAAATCTTACATTACTAATGGGTATCAGTATGTCACCATTAAAGACACAGCATCAGCAACCACGGCCACTTGATACTGGAGTTCCGCAGGGAAGTGTCCTTGGTCCCCTGCTCTTCCTCATATACATCAATGACCTTCCAAACGTATCCCAACACCTGAAACCCATTCTCTTTGCTGACGACACGACTTATGTCATCTCTCACCCTAATCTTGCCACCCTCAACACCACTGTGAATGAGGAGCTGATCAAAATATCGACTTGGATGACAGCCAATAAACTTACGCTTAACACTGACAAAACCTACTATATTATGTTTGGTAGCAGAGCAGGAGATGCACAAATTAACATTAAGATTGACAACACTCTAATTACCAGAAATAATGGGGGCAAATTCCTAGGCTTATACCTTGACAACAACCTGAATTTCAGCACCCATATCCAGCATATAACCAAAAAAGTATCCAAAACGGTTGGGATCCTCTCCAAGAATACGATACTACGTGCCGCAAAATGCCCTTCTCACACTATACCACTCACTTATTTATCCATACCTCACCTATGCTATTTGTGCTTGGGGATCAACTGCAGCAACACACCTAAAGCCAATAATAACCCAACAAAAAGCTGCAGTAAGAATAATCACTAAATCCCATCCCTGGCAACACACCCCCCACTCTTCATAGACCTAAACTTACTCCCTGTTCAGTACATCCACACTTACTACTGTGCAATCTACATCTACAGGGCCTTAAACTCTAATATCAACCTTGACCTAAAACGCTTTCTTGATAGTTGTGACAGAACCCACAGGCATAACACCAGACACAAACATCTCTACGACATTCCCCGTGTCCGACTAAACCTGTATGTCAAAGGCCCTAAAATCTGGAATACCCTACCTGAGAACTCTAGAACTACAGACACATTCATCACCTTCAAAACTACCATTAGAAAACATCTTATCTCCCTGATACACCCCGTCAACTAACTACACGAATACCACCTGGTGGTTCACACTTACACTCACTGACTCATTTGACCATAAACAGAAATATTAATCTCAATCTTAAAATAATGAATCCTGTGATACTCCAATACTGAAACTATGTACTGTGCCAAAACAAAAGCATTTACATTGCTAAGCTCACAAACTAGTATTTAGTCACTTAGCCATAATACCAACTTACCTCATAATTTGTAATATTTTACAATTAAGAACAAAACTAAGTCTGCCCGAAATGCCTAGCCATGCTAAGCGTTCTAGTGGTACACTCTGTAATCACTATTTTACTACATGTAAACCACATAATAACCAAATTTCTGTAAACTCAGCATTGTAATCCTTATAGAGAATAAACTTTGAATTGAAAAAATTCTTAGGAATCCACCTTGATAATAGACTCAAATTTCATACACATATACAACAAATTTCTAAGAAAATTTCCAAGACTGTAGGCATACTATCGAAGATACGGTACTATGTTCCACAGTCAGCCCTCCTGGCCCTTGATCACTCTCTTATTTACCCCTATCTCACCTATGGAATTTGTGCACGGGGCTCAACAACAATTAACCATCTCAGACCACTAATTACCCAACAAAAGGTGCAGTTAGAAGGATAACAAATTTCACTACAGCAACACACTCCACCAATATTCAAAAACTCAACCTACTCACCATAAAAACATCCATACTCTTTACTGCGTACACCTATTACATACATAGAACTTAATCTGATAGTAACCTCCCCTCAAACATCTTGCAACCTCAACAGAAACAATGACAAACACAAGCGAAGACACTCTTTGGATGTTCCTCGTGTCCATTCGCTATGCAAAAAACTCAATGCACTTAAAATGCCCTAAAATTGGTATTCATTACCTGTAAAATATAAAGAAAACACTACCTGTTTATAAATTCAAGTCTCTTCTCAAAGTTCACTTACTTCACCAAAACAAATAAATTACTGAATAACTGAACCTTATTATTGATAGCTATATGTTTACTCACAATTATAGCACACAAAATGTTAAACCTAGGACCCAATCTAACTTTGTTATTTTTTTAAATTACATACTAACAGGACTATCCATTCGACTGAATGTTCAGCAATGCATGCAACCTTAATGACTCCTGTCTTTGTAAGACTCATTTGTGCTTTTAGTATTGTTTACAATAATGTTTTATCACTGATTTTCATCATTGCTTAGTTAATTTAAGTTAATTTTAAGCCAGCCCGTATGGCTATGCATATAGTGGCTTTGGCATGCTGGCTCTTACCTGTATTTTTTGTACCTTGTATGTCTGCTAAAATTGTAAATCAATAAATAAATAATTAAAAGGTGTAAGAGACTGCCTATACGGCTCACCAAGCCTGGATCGAATGCGTGTCTTGTCGGATGTGAGCAAACGCTCGTTTCAGTATTTGTCCCAGTTGATCGCATCAGGGATGTTAGATATCATTCGGGAGGTTGCAGTATTATAATGGGCAAGAGATATAGGGGCATCAAGTTCACCGGCTGCAAGGAAGGTGCAGGATGTCCCATGCTAGTTCTAGATAGTTATTCTTGGTTGGCTGGGTCACCAAACTGGGCAAGACCGGGCAGGGTAATTACCAGCGAACCCCGTTACTATTATCTCGGCCACTGCACCCTACTCAAGTCTCAGTAGACCTGTTTTCAAACAGATTTTTTTTTGACTATACCTACAGTATAAGGGTGTGTGGTGTGTGTGTATATATAGGAATTCGAGAGCGGCGAAATACTACAAAAACACTGATCTTGCTGAGGAGACTCGAACCTACTAACCTTAGACAAGGTACGCGTGCTTTACCAATCTACCCACACTGGACAATACCTTGGCGTGTAGCTTGGGCGCTACACGTTTGATCCAAGGCGCAGCTTTCAGGGAGAAGGCTTCCCGCTTTTCCATCTTCATCCCCGCAGGCATCAGCCTTACTAGAGATTTAAAACAATGCAAGGAATTCGCCGGAGCAGGTGGGAAATATACACAAACACTGATCTTTGGCTAAGGAGACTCGAACCTAGAACCTTAGGCAAGGGTTACGGCAGTGCTTAACCAGTAAAGCTTAGCAGTAAAAGCACTGCGTCCGTGTCTAAGGTTCGTAGGTTCGAGTTCCTTCAGCCAGAGATCAGTGTTTGTATATATTTATTATATTTATGTATATATTATATATATATATAGATATATATATATATTAGTATATATATATAATATATTTATAATTATATATTACATAAATTATATAATATATATACATATATCTATTTACATATATATACATATATATATACATATATATATATATAAATTATATATATATATACATATATTATATGATATATCGCTATCTATATATATATATATATATATATATACATTTAATTATATATAATTATATATATATATATATATTTATAAATATATATATATATATATTATATATATTTATATGATTTATATAACAGCAATTATTACAATAAGTTGGATTTCCTTAATGAATCAAATGCCGTCCAGAACTGAAAATAAATGCAAGTTAGAACGCGAGCTTGTACTACATCTGGGAGATATAACAAATCATTGCACAAGTCTCATCACACTGTAATACCACAGTAGTTTCGGTACTAATGTACTCAGTTTCCCAATAGTTACCTGTATAAGAGGCTGCTTGTTGTGTACTCTCACTTGCGTTAAACACCACTCTTCCGTCTAACAAGAGGGTTTATTCCCTTGTTAACGATGAGTGCTTTCGTGTTATTATCGAAAACACACAATTTGTGGTGAGCTGTTATCAGGACCAATAACATTTGTCGCTCTACTTTTTCTTTTTTATAGTTTATCTACCAGACTAACAGATGCTTTGATTACATCATTCATATAATTAGATAAAGAAATACTTGGATTATAGGTGACAACCATGATCTCAGTAGAGAGAGGAAACCACATAAACACATTATGAAGTACATATGAGAGAGTGATGTTTAATTCTGGCCTTAAACCATAGATCCTTTCAGCCCTCCTCTACATCTACAATCTCCCTGACCTGTACGATCTCCTTACCTGTGCAATCTTCTGAGTGATGCAGATCTCCCTGACCTCTGCCGATCTCCCTGACTTGTGGGTGGCTCTCTGGATCGTCCGTGGCTCCTGATCTGTGCGTGACTCTGACCCTGTGCGTGGCTCACTGACCTGTGAGTGTTCCTGACTGTGAGTGGCTCCCCTGACTGTGGTGGCTCCCATACACTTGCTTCATATTGCTTTTCAAGCGGTTTTTTACCCATGTTGACTAAAAATTTTTGTGCTATGCCATTTTTCTCAAAATCACCACTGTGACTATTAGTTAGAATTCTTTGATTGTTTCAAATTAACCTGCCTTCATTATGATATTTTACTATGCGTAAGAAATCGGCACAATTTAAACATTCGACAAAAAATTTTATCCATTAATGATTCCAGGTTAATTAATTTGGACTACATTAGGCTCAGGTATAAGGCTACACAGTCTTACTTTTACCTCCGGTATATAGGGTGGTTGTTAGGGGAATACGTAAATTCTTTTGTGATCAGATAAATTCGTGGATATTAGCGGAAAGTAGTGCCATGAGGACCCAGATATCCGGAGCGTTACACTTAAATGTCATGATGACTCATAATGGTCAGTCTTGCTGTGATGGTATTTTATGTTGGAGATATGAGATCGTTTCGTAATTTAGATTACAGGCCAAATGTGATCTTGAAGATGCTTCTGAATAGATGATAGAAGCATCCTCAAGTGAAGATGTATTCCACCATTTATTAGTATGCTTCCTTACGCTTGATTTCTTGCTAATAACTTTTGCCTGGATATAAGTTTCAAGGTGAGATATTCAACTTAGGAAATGGGTTACTGGCCTTGTATTCTTACTGGAAGCTGTTAAGAGATGGTACATGTTTTGGCGGCGGGTAGAGAAACCAACCAATGTTGTTGCTCACCAGATATGCAAGCTGATGCAGTTTTAATAGCAATTTAATTATGTGAGTAGTTTTATTAATTTATGCTTGAGCAAGCTTCTGGCATTGTTGTTTAACTTGGTGTTACCGGGGGCGTGGTATACGGACGTGGAGGTGTGTGGCCTGTTGTGGATGAACTGTGCAGTGGTGGCGATGGTGTTGATGGGGTTGTGTGGTGTGGTGGCGATAATGGTATAGTATTTTCGCCATTGGAAAATATATTTGTTGCGGACGGTGCTGAGCTGAGGAGGTCGGCTCTTGGTGTTTAAAAGGCGTCGTATTGTAAAAATGATATATTCTTTGTTGGATGTGTTCGCAAGTATGCTTGTATACACTAACTTTACGCAACGCTGATCTTTCTTCATATCTTGTTAGAGGAAATTAGCGATAAAGGATTGGACGCGCTATACTTGCAGATCAAATATTTTATCTCTGGTGTTGGGTTCAGCAGAATTCCCTGAACGGTTGATCTAATGTTGTTGCGGGTGATGATGTCGGAAAGTGTGGCAAGTGATGGATTTCGATTTATTGACAGTTTGTCCACGGAGTGGTCGGAGATAGACACTGCATAGTTCGTAGTATTCGGTGATAATTGAGGATATTGCAGAGGCAATATAGGAGAGAATGACGATAGGCTGTGGATGAACTACGTTAGTGAATATTTTCTTTTCCAGTTACTCGTCTGTATTTTGTGGGCCTCCATTTTTTTTTTTCGCGAGTTGCAGTATATGGATTGCAGAGTTTTCCTGGGGAGAGACTTTTCTAGCTGGTTTTTCGTATTTAGTGTCCTAAATACTGCAGTACTGAGCACATGCATATATTTGCATCGTAGATTTTGAGGCAGATTACATGAGGCTTTCGTTATATACCCAGTATGGTATCAAATAACACAAAGGTGGTTCAGGAATCGTGGAACGTATAGTTTCACTCTCATTCTGCAAATATAGGGGATAATTCTGCCTGATTTGGAAAAAACAGTTCCTTTCCATATGATTGTTCAACAGGGATGAGAAAATTTCCGTTTCACGTGACAATATTTCTGGTCCCCAAAATATGCACACAGAAAATCCTCCCTACGAAAGTAAAAGATGGCAGGCGATGCAAAAAGGCCGCCAATAAAAAGTAGGGGCGCCATTGGTAACACTAAGAGGAAAAACACACATAGGTGGTCGGGGCCCCAAAACTGTTCCAACAGTCATCAAGCAATAGGGGAATTGCCAATAAACCCCTAGGTGCTTCATGAGAGAGCTGGACAGATACCTAAAGTCGGGTGCGGAATTCAGCCCGGGGCTGTGGCTCGTACGTCGGACTGCGTGCGGCCAGCTGTTACAGCCTGTTGTTCAGGCCCTGATCCATCGGAGGCTGGTCGTGGCCCGGGCGCGGGGGCGTGATCCCCGGGAATAAACCTCCAGGTAACCTCAGGTATGTTTCAGCAGCCGTGACCAATACGTACGTGACACACTGAAGATAAACGTGGCAAAAAACGTTGCCGTGGGGAAGCTTTCATTTGGGGGAACGTTTATCACGTGATGTTGTAATCATAGCACTGCAGTATTGAACAACTACCTGACGGAGTTTTATGGACCACTATTTTGTATCTCCACCTGATGGTCAAAGAATTTTTGTTCTCCTATATATATTACCACGTTGAATTGGTTTGATTGTATTCGGATGTTAGGATATACTTGAATTTCGACTCATAACCTTCTTTGTGTCGGACAGACTTGTCACTTATAGTTAGTGAGGTATCCTGATTTTTATTTGAAATTATGTCCTATTGATCGATTGTCACTAAGGTGATTTTTTTCAGTGGCTCACAGCAATAACTGTCGGCGTGTGTTGACCTAATATAAGTCACTGTCACCGTAGTGTAACGTTACAAAATCAAGAATTTTTTCTTGAGTTTATTTTACAATTGTGTTACGGTGATGTTTTACATAAACAAGGGTACTTCTATCACTCAAGCAGTAAATATCTAGTCGAGCTGGAACTACACAATCGAGCAACAGCAAAAATTGATCTTCTGTCTCTACCCCCCCATTCCTCAGTCAGTCGTCAGTGTAAGTGTCAAAGGTCAGCCCAGACCTCGCGACTTTCCTTAGTGAACTGATATTGTATACTGAGATGTGGGAAAAAGACATTTATGTATAATCAAGGATATTTTTCAAGTAACGTTTCGCCACGGACTGATTTCTTAGGCTTCTACAGAATGTGTAGAAATCACTACGGCTGTGCATAAGTGTTGTTTTCACATTTTAGTTGATTGTGCCACAACCCCATAACTTACTTGCTCTAGATGTCAAATTGGAGCTTAGATGGCTGAGCATCAAATGAGGGATAACATAGGGGCTGGTCCGCACGCCCAAATGCTAATATGCGGAAAAAGAACTTTATATTCAAACCATCAGAGATCGTGTTATTAGAAAGACAATTTCAGTAGTGTATAATATGTTCAGGCAAATCTAACCAAACCCTTGCAAGTAGCCCTCCAAAACTTTCTTCAGTACTCGTGAGCACTCCAGATGGACCATAAAAACTGGAACTGACCTCCGAATGAACAGATACATGACTATGGCAAGTAGACAAGAACGACACATCCCCGACTCCATGGAAGCTACCTCATTCCAAAGCACCATCTCACTTCCCCCCAAAAACTCTTTTATATACAACCAAGTTTTGTTCATGAACCCAAGCATTCTTAGTCAACACAATTCTTTCACAAAATATGTAGATTTGCTGGTTTGTTCAACCTAATGATGCAAACTGGTAATACATGTTTCACACAGTATACACACATCAAAAATTACGCATGACCTAAAAAAATTACGCTCTGTCCTAAAAAATGTTTTTATATTCCTTGTAGTTCAAGGTGTGTCATGTATCTAAGGTTTTTCGTAATTATAATTGATTTTATGTCATCCATAAACGCTTTTAGTCCATGATGTAGCTGTCATACGTTTGTGTCAGAGCCAGACACGGGGATGATAGGGACTGTCTACGGTGGCGTCAGGTTACACCTTCTGGAGGCTCATCTCACATTTAGCCTTCCAGATGCAAAAATGAATGATGATGGCAGCAGCGGATATGCTTCAAGGAAGAGATTACAGTTTTTTAGGCTGTCAACTGTTAGTATAAGGACGACAATACGAAAAGATCTACAAAATAACTTCATTGTCAAGATTAAGTGACTGACACTAGTCAGTCGTCTCTCATCATGTCTATCATGCAGGAAGCCCATGTTGATAGCAATCCAACAAGATCAGCTTGTCACTACTACAGGCTTCGCTTGGGCTTCGAGTATCTCTGGGAGGTATCAGCATCCCCAGTGAGTAGACATAACTGTAAACTTTGCCAGATGGGCTGTTTCAAACCCTGCGTCATTATGTGCTGAATGCGATAAGATTAATTGAATTCAGAGAAACTCACATTGTGTTCAAGAAATGTCAACGTATTCTTCAATTTTATGGACATTATACCAAACCATTCTGGAAAATAACTGATTTGTCTACTGTAAATGACTCACACTAAAAACGTGTTTAAATTCAACATGTCTTTACTTAATATAAGGCAATGTAAATTTTTCAAAATCATATATTAAATTTCACTAATATTTTTTGTGGTCTGAATTCCATGTCTACATAAATATGGAGGTGCTATGAAAGTTCTGGACTGTTATCCTACTGCAAAATAAGTATCCTCAATCACCTACTTGAAGATGTCTCACTGAAGATACTCTCATTGGAAGGGATATCACTGATCCCATCGCATCTGCAACTTCTGGAAAAAATTCTGTGCTCTCTTTTCTAACTACCTCCGAATTCTGCTCGAATCTTCTAAACGTCGTTAAACGCCGCTCCTTCACTGCCGTTTTATTTTGAGAAGTGACAGTCACAGGCGGTTAGATTTTGTGAGGAGGGAGGGTGGTGGGGGGGAGGGGGAGACCACCAGGTTATTTTTGCCAGAAAATAACGAAGGTCTTTTTCTTGGTCTTAAGTAAGCAAAATGGGCAAAACTTTCGCAACCACTCACCCACTATAGGGATATGGGTCGAGCACAACCCGTAGAATTTTCTCTCAGTACTGCAATGTCCTGGATACCCTGACGTCGATCTTTCGAGAACAGCCCTCCTAATTTTCAGTGTTGGCGTCTATTTTTGAAGTGATGGCGGCCGAGCCTAAATCACCCAAAGTGACATTTTCCTTTTTTTGTTTTGAGAAAACCTTTTAAAATGTGTCTGATTAAATGTTTGCTGAAGCATTTTATGGTTTCACTTGCTGTTTTAACGAGCTTGAAGCAAAATTTCATACAAGTTTTTCTTTTTTTTCAAGATCCATTGTTACCGAAATACAACAACGCGTGACATGCAAAAAAATCCCCTTTTAAACCCTCAACGGAATGCGACCGTTTAAAACTTGCCAGTTACTTACAGAGGAGTCTGCTGTTTCGTGTATTCGTCATGACATATTTACCCCGGAAGAGCGGAAGTTCAAGCCCGGAAACCTTAATGGCCCCTCGTAATATGACACTTGAAACCAGATGAAATGTGTAAATGTTCTTTTAACTTTTTTGCTCTCAAAATTTTTGAGCCCTTGTCCGGGCCCCGAAAGGGCCCTCTAAATGGGATGGAATGCTAAAAAAGCTATTAAATTAGTATTTAAAATTGTTAAGTTTAGATGTATCGCCCCAGAAGAATAAAATATGAATATGGGTGTCGACGGTAGACACACTTAGTGCTCTAAAGGACTTTATTACAAAAATTTCGTTAAAGAATGAGCTTTCCCTGGTTATAGCTTGGTCAACTTGTTTGGCACTCCTTTTTTAATAGTTGCTGGTCTATTTTCACCCCTAATGGGGAGGCTGAGGCCCTTTAACCCATTTTAATTCACGTGAGTCTATCCCAGGGGTGTGCAGTTGAATATAACACTGACTGAAACCAAGAAATACACCAAATTTCCCATTATTACTGTAAATAAAATTGGTTATTGAAATTTTGATTTTTTACTTGTTGCCAGTTTGTGAAATTCGAGGGTATCAGTATGTGCATTTATTTTTTATGATTGTTATAAGTGTGGTGTCGTGTTGACAGTTGAAGGTGTGGGACGAGGGTACGTGTGTGGAGAGCAGTCACTGTGGGCTCTTATCTTTCACTTTAGAATTCGTGTATACCTAGGTAGTGTGTCTTGCCCCTCGATAATTGGGAGTTGTTTAATATGTTTTTTTGACCATACCCCTCCCGTGGGCGGTAGTCAAAAAATTCAGAGGTAAAAATTGGTTAGGGACTGGGCCCAAAGTTTTGATAGCTGAGCAAGTTACTGAGGTTATGAATTCACAATTTACAAGGTAATGAACTCACGAATTACAAAGGTAATGAACTCCAGTGAGGTCTAGTCACAATCATGACAAGTTACAAGGTATTTACAGATTACAGAGGTACGTAATGGGTCCAGGGACTGGGCCCCAAAATTTTTGATGCTGACTAGTTACAAGGTAATGAACTCACAAGTTACAAAGGTAATAAATTTACTGTAAGAATGGTTACTTCGTTTATACATGGCTACAATCATGAAAAAATTATAGTGTAATGAGCAATTCACATTCCACACCCGGTCACACTGTAATGAGTTATTGGTGCAAATATTGATTGTTGAGTTACACACAAACACACACACACACACCCACACACACACACACCCCACACACACACCACACACACACACACACACACACACACACACATTTACAACCACAACAACAAAAACCACCCAATACCAACACAAAACCCAATTATCCCCCATATAATATTATAAATATATAAAACTTAAAATAAAATATATCAAATTATACACACAACCACATCACACCACACCTACACAAACCAACACACACACCATACACACTCATACACCCACCGCACCCACACTCATACCACACACCACACAACCATACACTTACACACACACACACACTACACTACACACCTCAACACCCTCAACACAAATAAACAAATACACACACCCACCACCTCAAACACAACACACGCACACACACAAACCCACACCCACACACAAACCACACCACCACAACACACCACACACACACACACACACACCCCAACACACACACACCCCCCCACATGCACACATTGTGGTAATGCTTTATTTACAGCTAGAAAAAGTCAGGGTATTTCTCCAGAATGGTCTGCAATATACCACTGGGATAAAATACTTTGCCATTTCTTGAACATTTCTGAGTGAGTTGTTTCTAAATTCATTAATTTTATCACACTCCAGTAACATATTGACGCAGGGTGTGACAATAGTCCTTTCTGGCAAAGTTTACATTTCGTTTGGTCTACTCTGGTGGTGGTGATTTAACCTGCCAAAGATACTTGTAACCACCCGGGAGCCGGGCAGTAGTGACACCCAAAGGGAGTCTGCTTATTTGTTGGATGCACCATAGACATGTGGCCCCTCCTGCATGATAGAGTGATGATAGATGGACTCACTGGTGTCAATCCCCCTGACCTTAAGTCAAAAAATTCAGTTGAAGTTCTTTTTCGTATTATTGTTCTCAAACTACTACCTGACAAGCCAAGATTGTAATCTACTCCCTCTTTGAAAGCATACAGTTAGCCAATTTATCAGTTCTATCATGCATCTGAAGACCATTGTGAGATGGAATCCACAGCATGTGCACTCTGACTCCACTGTCCACAATCCTACCATACCTGTGTCTGGCTTCTGACACAAGCATGCCACAATTTATGCTTAATGAGTTGAGGCATTTATGGATAACAGAGAATCAGTTAAAATTAAACTGTCAATCTTTGATACATAGATGCATTCAGTGCAAGGAGTATGGCAAACAGTTCTGTCTGAAGGGTAGAGGCCCAATTATTGATTGCGTGCTCCAATTTCTTTAAGAGAGCCATCAACTCTGTACGACAACAGCAGCACTACAGTGCCCCAGTGGTTTGGTAAAACAGAACCATCAGCGTAAATAATTTGCGAGAGTGTTGTTTTGTGGACTAAGTTATCAATACAGCTTAAGGCCTCATGTTTGGCTTCAAGGCGAAGTTTTGGTTGTGATTAAGAAGTAGTTTGGGGGGAAATGGAGGAATGGTAGTTTGGAAGGGGGTTTAATATTCCATGGAGCGGAGAAGTGCCGCTGTTGCCTTACTTGACATAGATCATGATCTGATTCATGCGGAGGTCGGTTCCAGTTTTTTCGATCCATCTGGAGGAGTGTTCCATTTGCTGAGGAAAGTTTGGAGGGCTTCTGTGCGGGGGTTTGAATGAGCTTGCCTGAGGCTATAACCCCAATTAGGATATTTCTTTCAGTAACACGATCTTGATGCTTGGAATTCAAGTTCTTTTTGATATTTAAAATTTTTGGCAGTACGAGGGCATCCTAAAATGATCTCATTGCTTCGTTCTGCAGTTTTTCCAGCCTCCAGCTTCCAGTCAGACACAAGAGCAAGTAGTGGCGCAGCATAATAACCCAATGATTAATATAAACAAGATACATCATTTTCACAATTTTAACATTAGCACCATACCGGGGGTGAAACCCAGCCAACTCTAAGTGCTCTTAGTCTTTCTTTGTATTGGCGAAAAAGTTTGTTACAACAGGTCCAAGTAGTGGAACCTCAAACCCTAGTACCTTATCTGCTTACATATTCTAGAGAGACCCATCATGAAACTGGATCTGACGAACTGTGCCTCTCTGTCGAGGAGGACCCCTTATTGAGTATCTTTGTTTTATCAGTAGAGATTATCAACCCAGGTCCTGACACGGGGCTAGTACATGATTAAGAATGTTTTGGGTTTGGAGAATCCGGTGGTGTGAATCATTATATCATCAGCAAAACTAATCACATAATGATGGGGTTTGGACTAGGCATAGCATTAAGTAATGCATTAATTAGAATTTTGAACAGTGTGGGACTGGCACACCTCCCTGTGGGGTTCCTAATTCAAAGTCTTTAGTTACACTTCTATGTCCCGGGAAAACAACACAGACAAATTTTCTGTTTGACAGGGCCTTTAATCCAGCGGAGGAAGGGCCATCCTCCAACATCGATTCTGGCAAGTTCACTAATGATTACATGTCGGTTGGCTCATCGAAAGCGGATTTAAGGTCAAGGAAGGTAGTGTATGAGCTGTCAGTGTGCAGAGTGAGAAAGGTGGCTATGCAATGATGCACGCCCCTTTCCCATGCATGAAACCATGAAACCCGGGGAGAGACAAAAAATTGTTTGATTTGTACATGAGACGATTAAGAATCATTCTCTCAAATTTTTACCAAGCAGTAAGTAAGAGATATTGGGCGAAATGCATTTTGTTGATTGGGCTTAGGAATTGGAATGATGAGGTGTTGGTCCAAGATTGAGGGAGCTCCCAGTTACATAGCTCTTTTTATATAATTCAAGTAATGGATTACCTGGTACTCGACACAGCAATCTGAGTATGTTGTATAATACCATCCTCACCAGGCGACGTGGAGTTGCCCTGTTTGGCTGCATCAAGTTCATAATTAGTGAAAGGAATGTTGCAATATCTGCCTTGCTGAGCATAAAGCAAACAAGTCTCTTTCCCCCGCATCATATTTGTCATTTAATTTTGCCTGTTTTGGTACTGGGAAGATTATCATGCTAGATGTAGCAGCCAAGCAGTGACTAACTCATTCGCCTATGTAAGGTATTTAGGGTGCGCGATCTGCCCAGTTCTGTTACCCTTAATTCTATTTATGTCCCTCCATGCCGGCTAAGTGGGGGTGAGCATTAAGGACCGTTGACAAATTTTTCCCAGTCTGTTTGCCGCAGCTCTGTCATACGCTCTCTGGCAGCAGCAAGGGCAGTTTGGAAGAGCCTCAGCTTTTCCCGGGTACGATGTTTCTTTTAGGCTAGGCCCAGTCTGCGAGCAGTACGTTTTAGTGTAACGAAGTTTAGATCATTGTAATAAGTATGGTTTTGAAGGAGGTATGATTATTATGGAAGTTTGTTGGGTTTAGAGTACCAAGTGGTTTCAGTGGCGGCTCTAAGTAGTTCTGAATTAAGCTCACAAGATCATTGTTAAAGGTCTTAAGAAGGGAAAAAAATCATAGGAATTATACCAGTCAGTCACATGTGCAACAAAGTCACATGCTGATCAGTGGGAACATTAAAACGTTTCCGTTTGAAAAATCCCACCAGGAAGGATAGTATTACCAATATCTAGTGAGGTTAGCTAGGAAAAAGATCAGACGCTTATCTGTTACAATGGAAGACTCACAGCGGCAGAAGTAATGTTGAAGCCCCGGGGACAGATCAAGGCGCCTCCATAGATATGGTGGGTTCAAGGTTTACCTACAATTTGGACATTATCAGACTGTTTAAGAGTGACAAAGTTGATTACCATTACGATTACCAAACTGTGAGTTTCCAATGCTTTGGGTCTCGCATTGTAATCGCCAATAATAAGAGTAGGGTCAGAATGAGCACAAGTTGGGGGCTCCAAGTAATTAAATTTATCAGCGGAGCATTTTAAGTTAAATATGTTGAGAGCAAGTTCCAATATAAATCCTAACACCGTGATATTGTAGCCCCTTTGTTTTCTTGTGTGCAAGAAGTTGATGGGGGAAAGGGAATTTTTAATATATAGAACACAAGAGGTTAGTAGATTTGAGGTTATATGCAACAAATGATGGTAATTTAGGGGGTTGGGATTTTTCAGGGACTCTGCCTCTTTAGACACACAACATCAATGGGTTCGGTGGTTACTTTATGATGAAGGTCAGGAAGTCTTTTTCTAAGTGATGCAATATTCCAGCTTAATATAGAAAGTTTATACGAGTTTTGATCCATTATAGTAGTCCTGGGATATTTGAGTTTTCTCAGCTAATGAAAAAATTGTTCATATAATAGCAGACCTTATCAATGTCAACAGTGCTACCCTTGTCCATGAGTTTTGTAAGTGCACTTCCAGTTGTAAGGCCTCGTGGGAGTCTTCGTAAACCCAGAGCATGACGTTGTTTATATGTGAAAATATGATAGGTTGACACCACCACCACATTCCCTCCTCCACTAACATTACCGCGACACTACAACTGTCATCACCAGCGCCACTACCAACATTGTGTTCATTACATTTATCAACTATTGTATTCAACGTTAATGTCTATGTGGTTAACCTCATCACACCTGCACCCCATTATATTCGCTATCACATTACTAACATTATAGACACCACCCCCTCTCCCCCTCACACCCCCTTCCCCCACCACCTTAATTACGTCATCACTATTACTAACATTATAGACACCACCGCTCTCATCAACTCTTCACCACCACTTATATTCGGTCATCACTATTACTAACATTATGACACCAAGCCTTCTTAATTTCACACCCTTATAACTCAATATTATTCTATCTTATAGAAAACCCAACCCACACCCTTTCCAACCCTTATATTCTTTTAAATTTTACAATCATTGGACACCTACCTTTTTTTTGTTTTTCATTGTTTTTCAAAATTTTTTTTCCGTCATTACTGGTTTTATTAAGGGAACACCAACCCCAACTTTGTTCGGCAGCCCTTACTTGCTTTCACTGTACATCGTTTTTGGTAATTACACATAGGTTGTTGGGGTTCCCAGGTTTTTAGGAGTAATTGTTGGGGCAGGTACCTTTTATGGGACCATTTGGTGTATAAAGGGCAGAGTGGGAAATCTTGGAGACGTGGTTATGTCAACCCGGAGCTGTTGGCTGCTGCGTGACTTGCTAGGCTTAAAATTTACAGTTTCGTATGGGGTCTGTTTTACAAAACCCCCAGGTGAGGTTGGGCCCCAACCCCCATTGTTTGAGGGCAGGCAATTGGCCCAGGTTAATTAAACTCGAGGTATTGGGGAGTCAGTCGCATAATGAAGGGGTACATTAATTTTGGTATCGATCACCCTCAACTTTAATTAGTATTTACTGCTGTGACTTCTAGTCTTTCAATTGAACCTTTTTAGCAAACAGTTTGGTTGTGGGGTTTACATATACAACCACCGGCAAAGGATGACCTTGGCACAAGGCCACAGTGGGGATAGAGGGCTTTCTGGTTTAATGGGAGGTTGGAATTTAAATCCCGTTTATAAAATTTAAGTCGAGTTGATAAACTGAATTGGGTTATTTTAATTTATCATTCGAGGGGGAAAATACCCCAAACCAGTAAGTGTCATTTATTATTATTATTGTTATTTTTAAATGGGAGAACTTCATTATACAAAAGGGGGGGGAGGTTACCCTTGGGGGGCAAAAAATTATGGAAATTGAGAGGTATTCAGGATGGATAGCAGACCCCCTCTTGGCATCATGTTCCCTGCCTTGAGCAGCTAAGGATACAGCTGGGGAATGAGAGGCTATCTGGTTTAAATCGAGGAAGGATGGGTAGCTCAAAATCCTCTGATGATACAATGTAATGTCGAGGGTTGTATGTATGGCTGTGTTGTATGATGTCCAGCTTTTTATCATGTGTCTGAGGAGGGAGTGATAAACGCTGCAAGACGTCAAGTCCACACCCTAAGTGTGGATGGTTATTATTACTCACATTGTTCGGGGGGGCGGGGTAGATGATGGAGGCATTCATATTCAATCCAAGGAAGGGGAGGGGAGGTCCAAATTCCTTGGATCAAGATCCCTTGCCGACAACAAGGAACCTCCGGGAAAAGGTAAGATGTAAAAGCAACTGATACAATGTTAACTTAGTAGAAAAACAGGTTCTTGGGTGTTAATCAAATGTTGTGGGTCGCACCATGAGAAATTTAGTATGACATATTTGGGCAGGCGTTGAAGGTTGGAGGGAGCACCAGCTTCTACCTACTACGGGCTTCTACCTTTCATGCTGCGTTGAGTTTTTCGGGATATTATTGCATTAAAATATGTTCATGTGTCTAATCCTGACACATTAATTGAAAGCGATTGTTTATTATCCAGAAATGGTCCAAACCCCATGAAGCACGATTGTAACAAGCTTCTGTAAAAGATCAGACACGAACTATACTAAATTTATAAAAAATGGAGTCAGAGTGCACTTTCTGTAGATTCCTTTCACATTGCCCTTCAGATACTTGATAAAAATGATAAGAGGGCAATTGCGCATGTCCTCAAAGAGGGAAACTGTTATAACGTGGGCTGTCCCCTGGGAGTCTGAGGGCAAAAATACGTTAGAATTTTTAGCTGAACGTTAATTTAATTAGAGCGAGATGCTGTGTACACGGAAAATTTGGTAAAAGCATCTAAACAAATATAACCCAAAGTCCTAATTTATTAAAAGTATTGAAGTGATTTTCAAAGTGACAAGAAACAAAGCACAAAGAGGAACGAAAGTAAATCAAAATCCAGCCAGAGTTTAGTGAGAAGTTAGTTCCGCAAGGTGCTGTCCTTGCTCCTTTACTCTTTCCAATATCATCATAGTAGACTAAAAACAAGTCACAGGTTTTTATCACCAAAGTAGGTATGAAAGTTGCCTTCGTAAGTCAATGGGAAAACTACAGTTGGATATCAAAAAGGGTTTTCATATGGGGAAGGGAAATTTGATTTTTAATGGTGTGAAATTTCATGTTTCGCACGGAAAGAACGAACTCAGAATACCGTTCCAATGAGTCCACTACACGATTTTGGATTTCGTGCCGAACTCAGGAAGGAGCTTTGTGCCTGACACAGTTGCAAGGGGCCCGAGGGCGCCTGATGTTGAATGGTTTCTGACCAAAGGAATTGGAGTTACCTTTTCCCTTCCTCGGAACTAAACTGATTTCCTCTCATTCCCAAATGCATGCGGCCCTTAAGGTCTAGCGCTTTTGCTCTGGCCAGCAGATGAGTCGCGCAAAGATTATTCAGAGTGCGAGTATAGGAAATGGTTGAGGTAGTTTGGGGTGTCTTTCCTCATACTCCTGGTGATAATATTATTATGTTATGAGAACTTCACGCTGTGGAAAATTGCATTTATCTGAATGTAACTAATTTTGTACATAAAAAGTAAATGATAACAAAGATAAATTTTTATTATCAATGTTACATAGACAAGTAGGAATTTTGGGAAAACTAGGTCGCAAAAAATGTCCCCCTTCGATACCTACCACTGTCAAACCCCAAGTTGCTCTGGACCATTAATTTAAATGAAATATACATACACCAGGAATACTGGTTAAAAATAAAATTTTTGGACTGTAATTAAAAAAATGATTAATTTAAAATTCCCTTACATAAAAAAAGGGAAAATTATTAATATCACTACCAAATTTATGGAAATTTAAATTGTATCATACTCAGAAAAACCTCACTAACAAAAATTTACACAAATTTTACACAAAAC
>NW_026505173.1:0-33841 GCF_026875155.1 Cherax quadricarinatus
TGTTAGTAAGACAAAAAAGCAACGTTGGGTATCTTTATTTCAAAACTTTTCCCGCCTCACAGTGGGCTTCTTCAGTCGATACGAAAAGTTGATAAAAGCAAAAGAAACTTAAACATGAATCAGTCCTCCCCCTTTTAAAGTTTTGGGGGGGCTCCCCTCGGGAAAAAAGGCATTGTTCCGTTGTCTAAAAAAAATATGAATTGAAGTAAGGATGGAGCCTTTATTAGTGCCAGGAGGGGGAAGGGTGGTTGCTTTGGGGGGCGGTCCCCCAAACCCGCCTTCTCATGTAGAGGTCGAAGTTGATGGTCGTACCAAGATACCCTTGTGTTGCAGTGTCTGACAAAAGAAATTAAATGGAATAAAAACCGCAGATTGTTGGGTAAACACATAGCAACATTAGGTTCTTTTTTTTCGAAACTTTCCCTACACTGGGCTTCTTCAGTCGAGTACAGAAAAGTTGAAAAACAGAGTACTTGAAGGCGTTGTAATCAGCCCACACCCTTAAAGTTTTGAGGGGGCAGCCCCCTCTCGGGAGAAGACATTTCCTTTGTCTGAAAAAATATAAAATTTGAAGTGACAGGATGGAGCCTTTATATATGCCGGGGTAAACGTGGTTTGTTTTGGGGAGGGAGGTCCCCCCAAACCCAGCCGTTCTCATGAAAGGGTAAAGTTGAGGGCTGTACCAAGATCCCCTTTGTGTTGCGTGTTGACAGAATAAAATTAAAATGGTAAAAATACCGACAGATTGTTGGGGTAAGCACATATGAAACAGTTAGGTATCTTTATTTCGAAACTTTTCGCCTAAAGGGCTTTTTCATGAGTACAAAAAAGTTGAAAAAAGCAGAAGATACTTAAAGACGATGTATCGTCCATCACCCTTAAATTTTGAGGTGGTCATCCCATCTGGAGAAGAGCATTGTTTTGAGGGGACCGCCCTCCCAAAGCAACCTACTCTCACCCCCTGGCACTATATAAAGGCTCCCCTGTCACTTCACTTCATTTTTTTTTCAAAAACGGAACAATCTCTTCTCCAGACTGGGGGATGCCCACTCAAAATTTTAAAGGGTGATGGACTTTACATCTCTTAAAGAATCTTCGCTTTTAAAACTTTTCTGTACTCGACTGCAAAGCCTACTGTGTAGCGAAACGTTTCGAAATAAAGTACCTAACGTTGTATGTGTCTTCCAACAATTGTCGGATTTTATACCTTTTTAATTTTCTTCTGTAAACACTGCAACACAGGGATTTGGTACGACCATCAATTCGCCTCTACTGTGAGAACGGCGGGGTTTTGAGGGGGACCTGCCCCCCCAAAGAAACCTACGCTCACCTCCTGCACATATAAAGGCTCCACCCTGTCATTAAATTTTTAATTTTTCAGACAAGGGAACAATGTTCCCAGAGAGGACTGACCCCCAAAACTTTAAGGGTGATGGCTGATTACACTCTTCAAGTACTTCTGCTTTTTCAATTTTTTCTGTACTCGACTGAAGAAGCCTAGGGGTTTACGAAACGTTTCGAAATAAAGATACCAAACTGTTGCATATTGTTTCCCTAACAATCTGTCGGTTTTTTTATCCTTTTTAATGTTCATTCTGCCAACCGAAACAAGGGGATTTTGGGTACAGCCCATAACTTGCCTTCTAGGAAAACCTTTGGGTTTTGAGAGGGACCTCCCCCAAACAACCTCTCTCACCCCCTGGGCACTATATAAGGCTCCACCCCTGTCAAATTCATATTTTTTCAGACAACGGAAAAATCCCTTTTCCCAGAAGGGGGGACTGACCACCTAAAAAATTTTAAGGGTAGGACTGATTACCGTCTTCAAGTATTTCTGTTTTTTATCAACTTTTCTGTACTCGATGAAAACCTACGTGTAGGCGAAACTTCGAAATAAGATACCTAACTTTGCAATGTTCTTACCTAACAATTTCGTATTTTTACCTTTTTTAATTTTCATTTGTCAGACACTGCAACCAAGGTATTTTGTACGACCATCTTTTTTCGACCTCTACTAGTGAGAACGGCTGGGTTTGAGAGGGACCTGCCCCCCAAAGCAACCACTCTCACCCCCTGGCCTATTAAAGGCTCCATCCTGTCACTTAAACTTCATATTTTTTCAGAAAAGGGAAAACAATGCTCTTCTCCGACTGGGGAGACCACTTAAAAAACTTTAAGGGTGTTGGACTATTACTCGTCCAATATCTTCTGCTTTTACTTTTTTCGTACTCGACAAAGAAGCCTACGTGTAGGCGAAACTTTTTCGAAAAAGTACCAAAATGTTGCATATTGGTCTTACCTAACATTGTCGGTTTTTATCCATTTTAATTTTCAAAACGATGCTAGAACAAGCAAGAACAGCACGATAAGATAAAAAAAAAGTACTCCCGAAAAAAACAAATATAATAAAGAATACAGTAACAATATTAAATTTAAATAAATAGTAACACAAAACAATGCAGTAAAATGCAAAACCAGTACAGTAATACATAAAAACAATACATTAACTCTGAGAACAGTACAGCAACACACAAGAAGTGTACCGTAACACACATGAACAATACAGTGACAGAACAGCAACACTCAAGTATTGTACAACGTACAATAACAATACAATAAAACAACGGACCAGAAGGTAAACGTACTAGTAAATAAAAGGTCAGTGTGCAAGACATTAAGAAGACCGGCCAGCCAATTATTAAATAGTCGCTGAAATTCCTTTTTCAAAAGGGTGATCTCACCACAAGAGTTGTATTTTTTTTTGAGTTGAGGTTGTTTGGATTTTTTCTCTAATTAAAGTGCTAAAAAAGGAAAAAATAAAAAGTGAGAAACGTACGTTGTGTGTGGTGTGTGGTGTGGTGTTACAGTGATGTGAGGTGGCGGGGTCTGGAAAAGGGGGAAAAAGGGTTGCCAGCATAATTAGAGAGTGACAGCCGCTTTAAAATGCAAGTGGTTCACACTTCAGAAGAACATAAAGAAAAGGAAGGTTAATAGAGAAATCTGAAGGTAAAAACGATTCTCTTTTCCCGAACGATGTATTCAGTGTTAGCGGGTAAATGTACTACCGTTCCCTGTTAAAAAGGAAAGAACATTCTGGTTGTGGGAACTCCAGTAGATATATGGACTGTGTTTTTTGTAACAGGTAAAAAGGGGACAGTGTGGTTCAAAGGAGCCGGGCTAGGACATAGAAACAGTGGATGATAATGTCAGAAGGGGAAAAGCCCTTACTCTCAAGTGCTGGGAAAATGAACGAAAAAAGGCAGGAGAGAGGGTTTGGGGATAAGTACAAGTCAGCCATAATGAGTCACTCTGGGGGAGGGGTCCAGCAATGTATCTTTTTGCTTAGAAGGGGGGGGCAATGAATGGATTCTAAAATTGTAAAAAATTAGGGCTAGACGGGTCCCGTAATGAACTAAATCCCATTTTTGATAACGGTAAAAATTTCTAGGAAAACGTGATATGTAGCAAGGGATATTTAAAACCCCTTTAAAGGAACCTTTTTTGTTTTCTTTATTATCACCTTGTGCTGGCCTGGTACCGGGGTGAACTATTTAAATTGGAGCAAGTCCCTGTCTACGGACGTGGAATATAACCCGTCACCTCAAAATCCAGTTGTGGTACTACGACCAAGTATGACAGAATTCCAAACAGGGACAAAACACCCCACCCAGAATAACCAAACACCATTTTTTTCTGAAACATCATCAAAGACCATCCCGGGGATAAGATCCCCTGTCTCAGCTTTTCCTACGGAAACCCCGGGCCAATTATTTATTTTTAATTAAAACTTAAAAAATTATCAAATTAATACCCATCAAGATCTTCAAAAATTTATTTTTCCTTTCTTTTGTTCAGGTGGGGGCGTTCCTCTGAAAATGGAAACCCTTGCCAGGGTAGATCTTGAGGAAAATCTTCCTAAGGTTCAACGGTTTAAGTATAACATTTAAAAAATAAAGGGGAGTGAGTATAGTCTTTCTTTGGAATGGTGTCAAGTCATTACTGGTAGCATTTAAACTTACGTGTTGGTTCTGGGGATCACTTTAGGGGTTTTACCTATTGTTGGCCCTAGAAACTTTGATAAAAAATCCTTTCTGTGTAAACCGGGTATTTAAATTTTGTGAAGGCTTTTTGAGTCACAATTGTTTTATCCAAAGGAAAATTCATTCATCTTTTTGGGGGGAAAGGGTTAAAAATGTGGGACACTGCCCCCCTTTTTTTAAATTGGCTTTTCAATTATTAGTTTGTGTTAGTCAAGGGTAAATTTTGTTTGTAAAATTTTTCCCCTTTCCAAACAGGGATTTTTTGGATCTGGTTGAGACTGGAAAGGAAAGGGGATTTACGGCAGGCCCTTTTTAAACTAATTTCTTTAAAATATAGCTAAGGGGGAAAAAAGGGAAAGACGCTCGCAAAAAAAAAAGAACATAAAAGATAGCCGCGAGAAAAGAGCTACACGAAGAAAAAATCAGAAAAGACTTCTCCAAAGAAAAACAAGAACAGGAAAGGATAGCTAAGAAGACAGGTTCGGGAAGAGGGGTACCCTTCAAAATGAAGGTTGAAGGCAAGCATGCAAGGGAAGCAGAACTTAAGATTGGAGTTAAACCAAGAAGATGGGACAAGTGAAAATGCAGTACTGTCCCCTCCCCAACAAATCAAATTTTTTATCCTCAAATACCCCCTTTTCACAGAACATATGAATCTAGGCTTTTTTTTACCAGATCGAGAACACTGCCACCTATGTTTGGCCACACTTTTTTGGGGTTTGGCCTACTTCTGTTGGTATCACTTTGAATTAATTCACTTTACCTTCTGAGGTAATAAAAAATTTATTCACTGAAAAAAGCCAAATTTACGCTTTCAAGAAACTCCTCTTACGGGTCAGAGTTTCGTCATGATAGAATAACCCCCAAATCAAATTTTTCATCAGTTTTAGTAATCTTTTTCAGACGTTTGATTTTTGGGATTGATAGCGCAATCGACCACGATTCACTCATTACACCCCTGAGGGAAAGGAAAAGTCCTTTGGGCTGAAACCTTCTTTTACAAATTTTTATAAAAGAAAAAAAATGTTCACACATTTTCGGAAATGGCACAAGTCCCCAGAATATATATGTGTTGCCAAATAACTACCCTAAGGACCGTACAGATAAAACCTGTTTGCCAAAGAAAAACTGGGGGGCCCAAAAAACCCTTTGGCCTAAAATTCCACGGATTCACGATGATATCTTTCATCTGAAATAAATTTGGGACATAAACGCCCGAATGTCCCAAGGGGAACGTGGAATATCAAAGTGTTTCACTGAAGCTAATATTAACGCAGCTTTTAGTAAAGGTACTTTTAAGGAATAATGTTTCGACAATTCTTAGAGTACTGGATGTTCCTGATTGTTTCTAAGTAAGCTTTTCCCCAAAACTTAGATTTTTTCAGGGTATAAAATTTTTAAAAATTTAAATTTGTTAGCTCCCTCAAAAATTTGGGAAAAAATGGGAGTTTCTATGGTAATAAACCGTTTACTCAGTCCCATTTGCAGGGATGCAGTGGGAGAGTTGGTCCTATCACTTTTGGTTTATCAAGGTCATAAATACATCTTGACTATGACTGGCTATGCTTTTTTTTGCTTTCCCAGAATCGTACGTCAGTAAATTGCAGAAAAGTGACTATTTTTTCACGGGGGGTTACCCCGGGAAATTTTTCTGAAAAGGAACACAATTTATTTTTGAATTAAGGATCAAGTTTATCAATTTTGGGTGTTAAACCTCCGTTTCTCCAAAATTTTAACGGAGAGTGGAAAGACAAAATGCTTCCTAAAGCAATATTAAAGAAATTTTTTTCCTTAAGCCACTGACTGGTAAAATTATTACCCGGGCCTTTGAAAAACGTCAGATTCCAAGGATTCACTTTGGGTATTTCCCTTTTTGAACTGCTTTAGGGAGACAAGCTCGTGAACCTCATTTTTCTTGAAGAACGTGGTCCCAAAGATATTAAACCTGAAGTTTAAAGCACTTAAGTTTTTTTTTAGATCTGAAAAAGATTAAAGAAACCGCTGTTAGTTGTCAAGACTTTAAAAATTTTTCCCTGGAAAATAAAAAAACCATATTGACCAAAAGAGTTAAGCGTAAATTTAATATTGGTGATGAAGTTTAGTTCTTTTACCAATAAATCCAACAAAATTTTTTAAATTTCCGGGGGACCCAATAAAATAGAAAGTTCTGAATAAGGTAGATTTTTTCTTGGATTCAAAAGGGGAAAAGAACGAATGTAACATGTCATTTTGGGAAATCTTTCCCCCTAAAGAATTTTTTCTTCTTGAAACCCTTCGATGAAGATATTTTGTCTAACGCATGATTTCGTGAAAAGTAAAATTTTTTATGATCAGAGTCTCGCACAAATCGAACGAACTATTGATAACTTAACTTTGATTCTTTCCCAAATAATAACTCAAACACAAAATCAAAAGTGAACATTACTTAAAAAAAAGTTCAAGTAAATGCCTTAGTAAATACCTTTTTTTGACTATTCCAGAGATCCCAGGCTTACCCCTACCGTTTACACAAATTGTCAGCTCATGACCAGTAAGACGGAAATCTATCTTTTCCATTCGCTTACGGAAAACATTTGAAAAGAAGTTGCAAACTCTTAAATTAAATATCATAGAACCTTTTAAAACCTTTCGTTTAGCAGTTTCATGGTTAAAAAAATCAGACAATTCTTTCCGACTGGCTCAAGATTTGTTATTAAATGTTACACTAATGGGGGTTGAACCCATGCCTAATCGATAGACTTTTGAATTTCCCTGACTGTAATTTTTTTCTGAATTAGAATTTCACAAAGGTACCCTCAAAGGGCCTTTCACCCGACTCTAAACCATACACGGGTTTTCCCCCCTATAAGGGCTAATGCAATATGAAGGCCCTTTCGGGTTGGTCACCGCGTGGCCCCGTATACCGGCATGAAATATTCCCTTTCTGCCTCAAATGTTTAGTGTATTTCGATAATATTTACATCATGATTTTTCTGGGAGGACATTTACTACAGTCGCTGGTTTTAAAAAGACTAAAGCTCATTGCCTTAAATCAAACCACAGAAGTGTTTTCTTGGGATTTCAAAGTACAATCCTCGGGTTTTATTTTTTGCAGTAATTTTTTCACCTCTTCCCAACAAGACGAAAGCGGGTTTTAGAAAACCCCTTTTTAACTACAAAACAAAATTGTAAGAAGTTTTTGGGTCAGTAAATTTTAAAAAAGCTTTTGTACATAAGTTAAAAAGGGCGACTTCCATTCTCACAGACTTTTAAAAAATTAAAGGAAACCCCTTTTTTGTTTGAAAGGCGTAGAAAGCTTCGAACAAATAAAGAAACTTTCCAATCCCCTTTTTTAAATTACCAGTTTTTAATAAAGCTTTTGTCTGCAAAGGGTGCCTTCCATTCGGACCGGGGCTGTTCCATACAGTTTTATGTGAATTTACTTTCCCCATACTTCCACCATAAACTCTGCGAGGAAAAAACTACTCCCTGTGGGGAGGGAAATTTTTTATTGGTATGGGGGGTTAAAAAGGGTTCAACTACATTATATGGAAAAAACCCTTTGTGGGTTTAAAAAGATACAAGCCATGATGTACCTGGAAAAATTTCAAAGGGTTTAAATAGCCGACTCTTAAGATAGGCATCCGTCTTTAAGTTTAAAGTTGTTCATTAAAAATATATATATATATATTAAATATAATATATATATTTTATATATAATTTTTTATATTATTATATATTTTTATATATATATATATTTAAAAGAACAACTTTAAACTTATAAGTGGTACCCATCTTTGATGGCACTTTAACCTTTGAAGTTTTTCCCGGGAATCGTGGCTTGCGATCTGTTTCAAGCAAAAAGGGGTTTTCCCTATAATAGTAGTTAGGTTGGTGACAGCAACCCCCAGGGGGTCTACCGTCCGCCCGATGACGTGAACAAAAAAACCCGTAACGTTTTTTTCATGATGAGGATTGCGGTTTCTTTTTCTGTTCATAAACACGCTGATAAAAGGGAATCTTTTTACTCCTACTTTTACTTTGGTCAATTCACCCGAACGCACATGATATAATATATTACATACATTAGGTTTTTCTCCTTTTTTTTAAATAGCCTTGTTCTTTTTTTTTTTCTTCATTGTCCATGGGGAAGGGGAAAAGACTTTCCCCCCCCTAAGCCATGCTGTGTTGAGGGGACTAAAAAGCCGGGACAATGGGGGTAGTAACCCCTTTCCTGTATCCCTTTTCAAAAAGGAGAAGAAAGAAAACTTTTAAAAATGGGATGTTAAATTTGGGGTGGTGAGTGTGGGTAACAAGAAACAGATGATGCTGATGTTATGAAAGAAAAGAATTGGATTCCGGGGTCAACGAAACAAGTGAAGGGGGTAGGGGAGTTTTATGGGGGGGGAAAAAAATGGGATTAAAAAATTTTGGGGTACTGAGAGAGTTAGAGCAAAGGGAAAGGGGGGCAGAAAAGTTTAAAAAATCATTTGGAAGGAGAAAAAGGAATATGATGTTAATTCAAAATTATGGGATTAAAATAAAGGTTGGATCGAGAAGTGGGTCTAATAAGCTTAGCACCTGGAGAAGAAGGGAAAGCAGAGGAGAGAGAGAGATTTTGGGAATGTTATAAATTTTAAGGGGCCCTTTGAACCAAATGAGAGAGAAATGTGGAAAGGGGGGCCCGAAACTAAAGTAGGGGAAAATTTTAGAGAGGGGGTGGAGTAAGTTTTGGGGGCCCGGGGTAATGAAATGGGAGCCCTTTGATTGAACTTTAAGAAAGGGGTTTAGTTAAGGTAATCATATTTTAGAAAAAGAGATAAATAATATACACGATAGATTTTGGGCGAAATGCAGATTTTGGTTTGGGTTTTGTTTGGTAGATAAAAAACGTTGATAGACTTTGGATGACATTTTTTAGAGGGGGCCCCAGATATAAACAGATCACTTTCTAGTTTGCTACACTGAAGTAAAAGGGGGAAAGGGTACAAGAGAATAAAGCTCGGGAAAAGAGAGGGGAAGGTTTATAAACTAAAAGGGAGGGAGTTAGGGTAAAAATTTTTAAAACATTTGGGGGATAGATGGGCTAATGAAGCATAGGCAATGGGGTCAAAAGGTATGGGGGAGGTTTAAAAATGTAGTGTTAAGGGGGTTCAGCAAAGTTTTTTGGTTACAGAAAGGGGGCGGAGGAGAGGGGCGATTGGGGGGAAGTGATGTAAAGAGAGTGTAAGGGAAAAAAGTTCATATGAAATTTTTAAAAAAGTAGAATGATGCAAGGAGGGAAGAGTATATGGGGAAAAAAGAGAGGTAAAGATGGGGAAAGCAATGTAAAAAGAGACAAATGAGAGAGTGGGTGAGATGTTTAACAAATTTGTTGAAAATAAAGAAAAAGTTTTGGGTGAGTTAACAAGTTAAAAAGCCTAGAGAAAAAATGGTTTTTTCATTAAAAATAGGGGAGGAAGTTATTAAAAGGGGAGTTAGAGGTATTGGGGAAAATGGAGGGAATATTTTAGGGAATTTTTAAATGTTGTGAAGATGGGAAGCTGTGATTTCGTGTGTAGGGGAAGGAGGGAAAACATCTTGGGAGGAGGAAGAGCCCTTGTGATGGGGGAAGTTCGGAGGCAGAGGGAAAAGAAAGGGGGTAAGGCAGCCGGATTGATGGGGTAAAATAGAAAGTTTAAAAACGGTGGGGATATAGTTTTGGGGGGTTTTGCAATTATTTAAAAAAATGTATGGAAAAAGGGGGGAAGGGACTAGCGTGGCAAGAGCATGCAAGTTCCTTTGATAAAGGCAAGGGGGGAAAAGAGAGTGCAAAAATATAGGGGATAATCTTTTTAGTTACCGTAAAGGAAAGGTAAGGGTTTTAAAATTTAAAGAGTTAAGAGAAGACGGGAATAGGATAGCGATAACAGGAGGTTTTAGAAAGGTAGGGGTGGGGACCGGGTTTACATAAAATATAAATGGTATTTAGATAAGGGAAAGAGGCTTTTTGGCATTTATGGATTTGGAAAAAGGGGTATGACAGGGTGGATAGGGGGGCAAAGTGGCAGATTTCAAGTGAGGTGTAGGAGGTAGTTACTGAAAGCATGAAGAGTTTTTTACAGGGTAGGGGGTCAAGTTGAGTAGTAGGAAAAAGGGAAATTTTTTCCCCCGTAAAAAAAGGCCCTTTAAAAGGATGTTTATGTCACCCCTGGTTTTAATATATTATAATGGGGTTTAAAAATAAATGCGAGGTTTGGGAAAGGCTTAGTTAAAGAAAAGAACACACACAAAGTGGGGGTTGTCACAGCCTCTTTGCTGATACACTGTGCTTTGGGGGAATTCTGAAAGAACTGCGGATTTTTGGGGATGAATTTGGAGGGTTGCAAAAAAGAAAATAAAGGGAATACAGGAAAGAAAGGGTTTATGAGGATAAAAAAAAAGTTTTGTGAGAAAGATTGAATATCAATTGGAGGGAAGAGTATGGGGGGGTGAACTTTTCAGTTTTTTTGGGGGTGGACGTTCACGGAGGGGTTATGAAAGATGGGGGTGAATCATAGAATTGAGAGGAAAAAGAGGAGGGTGCACTTAGGGTCGGGAGCAAAAAATTTTGCCCTTTAGGGGGCAAAGGGGGGGAATGTTGAGAGTATTTTTTTACCAACGCTCTTATTGGGTGTGAAGCGTGGGTGATGAATTTTGCAGCGAGGAGAGGCGGAGGCAGTGGAGATGTCTTTCGGGGGCAATGGGGTGTGAATATAATGCAAAAATTCGTATTTGGAAGTTAGGGGGAGGTGCGGGATTACCAAAATTTTTGTCCAAGGCTGAGGAAGGGGTTTTTGAGGTGGTTCGGACATGTAAAGAATGGAGCGAAAAAAAATGACTTCAAGAGGTACACTTTTGGGGAAAAGGAAGGCGGGGTAGGGTCGCCAGGAAAGGGTTGGAGGGGGGGAAAGGAGTTTGTGGCGGGGGGTTGGACTTCCAGCAGGCATGGTAAGCGTGTTTGAAGGAGTGAATGGAGACAAAAAAGGGTTTTAAATACTTGAACTGCGTTTGGGGTGTGACAAAGTAACATTTATGAAAAGGGGTTTAGGGGAAACCCGGGGCCGGACTTGGTCCCCAAGGGAAGAAAAGTGCCCGCCTCGAAGGAGGGGTGTTAATGTTGCAGTTTAAAAACTGTGGTAAAACCCTTCTGGCAAGACAGTGATGGGGGAATGAGGTGAAATTTTCTTTTTTCGGGCCACCCTGCTTGGTGGAATTCGTCCAGTGTGATAATAATAATAATAAAATATATATATTATATATAATATATATATATATAATATATATATATGAGCATATATATATAAATATATATATATATATATATAAATATTCTTCGGAAAAACCACTTCTCAATTGGCTGACCGAGGTGTACATAGTACTTTTCCCCTGTAGCTTACCATACTGCTTCCGCCGGCTATATAGTTTGAGGAAAGGGTATATTTTGAGGAAAAAAAAAAACTTAAAAAGTGGGAGTTATGGTTGTTCAAACAACCCAGGAACCACTATTGTGTTTACCTGCCCACTCTTCGCATCTAGCGGGCCAGAGGCTAAAACTTCCAGTTCCTAGCGTCCTGAGTATGCTTTAAGTTCTATTCCTGGTAGTATAACCTTGAACTGTGTGGGTTTGAAGACTGAAGAATAACTTCACCTCCACTCTTCTGGATGATCAGGTACGGGTGATCTACAGAATATTTCTGTTCATTCATACTAATTACCTGATTACAAGTCATGACAGTGAAGTAAGAAATAACCACTTTGTCTTTCTTCAATTTATACGTACTTAACACTTATAAAACCAGTTTTCTTTATTATCATACTCTGCTCTGCTGCTGACCAGGTCAACCATTGTAGACGCTAGTAAAATTGTGCAAATTCCCTGTCTACAGGAGGTAATGGGAACATTACGACTCCTCACCTCTAAAATCTGAATTGTGGTGATTACAACCAATATGACAGGATTTCAGAACATGGGACAACACACGACAAACCCAGGATAACAAACACCATTTCTCCTAAAACCATCATCAGAAAAGACATCCTGGGCATAAGATCTCATGTTCCCAACATCCAACTGGAATCACAGCGCCAATTTTTATTTTATTTATTTTTAATCAAAATCCTTAAAAAACATCATAATTATTATCGATCAATTATTCATTTGTTATTTTTTCCATTCTTTTGTTCGTAGAAGGCTTTCCCCTGACACTGGTAGTCATAGAAGGACCATACAGAAACACAGAAGATCAAATATAGTTCAGTAAACAGAGAAGCCCAGTACAGAAAATTAAAACAATGAACGGTAAGTACAGTACAGAAATCAGTACAGTACAAAGAAAAAATGTACAGCAACTAGACGAACAATAGGTTTATGCATTAAGGGGATACCTTTCTGGGATCAACGCATGATTATAATTACATCACCTTACATCCACTGTCTCTGCTACTGCCTCTCTAATAAACTGAAGAAGCCTACTGTGTAGGCGAAACGTTTATGATTGAGACACCTAACTGTTGGTCTCACTCCAGCAACACACCAGGTTTTGTCCCGCCCGGTCTTTTCCAGATTACCTACGTTTATGTTAGAGTACCAGACATGTGTACCCAGGAGACCTGCCATCTTCACCTCTCGCTCAACGACTCTCCAACATATATTATCTGCCATTCTGTTGTTGCAATTGTTAATCTCTGTTGTGTTAAATCAAAAATATAACAATATTTTTATTAATGTATTTTATAAATGTTAAACTCCGTGAATGAACAAAAGAACTCTACCACTAACCGTGCTCTCTATGAGATGGCTGGAGTGGGAATAATACACCGTGGTAGAGAACGCATTTGAATCAAAATTAGCAAAATCTTTAATTAAATAACATGAAATTTGCGACCGACTGTCAGCCTCAGAGTTTAGCCTTCTGAGTTACCAACCTTGCCACGTGGAGGCCAGTGGTTCGTCTTTAGGTCCGCCCCCCCCCCTCGCCCGTTCCCCAGTTCAGTGTCCCAGGAATCCATCCGTGGGCCCCGGCTGTCTCCCCCTTCCTCACTTCCAAAGGTCCAACCTCGCCTCTCTCTTCTCGCCGTGTGTCTAGCTACCTCAGCCTCTCTCCTAGGGTTAGTATCCAAGAATTCATCCGTCACTGCCGCCCGGACGTTTCCCCTTTCTCTCACTTACCAAGGTCAGCCCTCACCACCTGTTATTCTTGCCTACCCCCAGTTCAGGGACCCAGGAAAACTCATCCGTTCGCTTCCCGGATGTCTTCCCTTCCCTCGCCTTACCCCAAGGTCAGCCTCAACAACAACCTTCCCAAGTTTATGTATCCAGGAATCCATCCGTTCGCTCCCGGATGTCTTCCCCTTCCCCATCTTTACCTAAGGTCAGCGAGTTAGGGTCCAGTGCCTTCCCCAGAATCAGTGTCCTCCAGGAGTCCACTTGGAGTCACCACAGGTGGAATCCCTTCCCCACTGCCCCCAAAGTCAGCGGTATTCTTGCTTTACCCAGGTTCATGGTATCCATGAATCGATCCGTCTACCGCCGATGTCTTCCCTTCCCCACTTCCCCTAAGGTCACCTCACCGCCGTATTCATGCGTCCTCCCCCCATTCATGTATCCAGCATCCATCCCTCGCTCCCCAGATGTCTCTCCCCTTCCCCACTATACCCAAGTTAGAGCCTCAACCTATAACCTTCCCCAAGTTTTATGTATCCAGGAAATCCACCCCTCGCTCCCCGGATGTCTTCCCTTCCCCCCCACGTACCTAAGGTCAGCGAGTTAGGTCCCATTGCCTTACCCCAGATCATGTCTCCAGGAGAGTCCACTTTTGGCGTCCACCCCTCAGGTGGAATCCCTTTCCCCCCACTTCCCCCAAAGTCAGCGGAAATTCCTTGCTTTACCCAGGTCATGTTTCCAGGAATCATCCGTCTACCGCCGGATGTCTTCCCTTCCCCACTACCCCAAGGTCAGACCTCTACTGCACGATCCATCTTTTCCCCCAGGGTCATGTATCCAGAATCCTCCGCTCGCTCCAGATGTCACCACACCCTTCCCCCACTTAACTCCAGGGTAGCCTCTAACTACAACCTTCCCCATAGTGGATTATCCAGGATTCCATCCGCTTCGCTCCGGATGTCTTCCCTTCCCCCACTTACCTAAGGTCGCGAGGTTAGTCATGCCTTCCCCAGATCGGTGTCTTCCAGAGTCCCACTTGGCGTCACCTCAGGTGAATCCCTTCCCACTTCCCCAAAGTCAGCGGTATTCCTTCTTGCTTTACCCAGTTCCATTTATCCAGGAATCGATCCGTCACCGCCGGATGTCTTCCCGTTCAAATCCATCAACCACTTACCCCCCCCAAGTCAGCCTCAACTGCGGATTCATGCTTTCCCCAGGTTTATGTATCCAGGATGCCATCCGTTTCGCTCCCGATTCCTCCCTCCCCTTCCCCACTTATACCTAAGGTCAGCCTCAACTACAACCAACCTCCCCAAGCTCATGTATCCAGAATCCATCCGTTGCGCGTCCCTATTTTCCCCTTCCCCACTTACATAAGGTCGGCGGTGCCTTCCCCGGATCAGTGTCTTCCAGGAATCCACTTGTGTCCCAACTGAGTGGACTTCCCTTCCCCACTTCCCCAGAGTCCAGCGTTGGCCATCCTTAGTGACCTTGCTGATGGGAAACTTGGTCTTGTCTAGCTGGTCTACGGTAGCGACTGTCCAGGTGGGTGGAAATTACTACTGGAGGGACACACAAGTAAACTGCGGTCCAAGTATTAACTTCACCAAGGACAAGACACCAGGAACCGTAGACCAACTGGACAAGCGAAGCTGCGCTCACAGCTCGCACTCCGCCACCCAGGAGGCTTAATAATGACAATTTTGGAATTCCCTTTTATGTTACACTATGAATTTATACTGAAACAAGTTTTTTTTAACATTATTTAGGCATTCAATGTTTGTGAGCTACATTCTATGTGAAATTTGTAAATATATAAAGATGAACACGTCTTGAGACACAGTGGCGGGCTGTGTGTCGTGTGTAACATGTTATTGTTGTATAAATGAATGTAAATATCTCTATCTTGTTATTGTAGTTGTGTCCATATGTACCGTTCTTCGTGTTTCACGAATGTCCATGTTACTTGATATTATGTATGAAAAAAGTATCAAATTCAAATCTCTAAATTTCCTCTATGAACTATAACAAATTTTATAAATAATTGCTATTTACTGGTGTTTCGTAAAATGAATTTGAAGGTCGGATATTAAACATGCGCGCACAATTATATGTTGTGTTATTACAGAGTTTTAAAAATTTTAATTTTGGTGTTTTAAAAAAGGCTTTATTTTTTCTGTAATACTGTCTTCTGAGCAAAGTACATAAATTTCACATCTTTGACCAAGGTACAAATTCAAACCCAAACGTCTTTAAGCCACAGGTGACATCACACAAACTTATCTCACCAAGTTTTTTTTGTAAATTTTCCCGTCTTTCTTGCTATTATAACTTAATTAAACCTATTGTCCAAACATTTGCTAAGTTAAATCATTTTTAACTCTGTTATTTTTATAAAACCTTAAACCCACCTAAGTGTTGTTTCCCTTTATATAAGTGTTTTTATTGGGGTTTCTTTTTTATCAGATGCATATATTAATTTCCCTTTCAAAATTTTTACCTCTTCTTGTACGCTATTTTTTTTTTTCCATCATTTCATCCATCATTTTCTGCACACACTTTATGGTCAAAAGTCTTATTCCATTATAATTTTACATTCTTTAAATTTTTTCCCCTTTTCTTTTAAAAAATTTTGAACAAATTATTAAGTTCCAGCTTTATTACAACGCCTCCAAACTTCAATTTAATAATTCAAATTTCCCGTTTTATTTTTCTTTTGATCTTTCTTTTATTTTGATGCTAATGTTTTACCCGCCGTCAGTAGGTGACAGCAGAGTCAGCTAGGCTGACAGAGGTAGCAGGCTGGCAGCAGAGTCCTAGGTGACAGCAAGTCAGCCAGGCGACGAAATAGTGGTTTCAGCAGATCAGCCAGGGACACAGGTCACCCGGTGACGCATCGCAGGCTGCGCAGAGTCAGCTGTCTGAGGGGCCCCCGGCTGTGCTCTTTTTTTGTGTTTTTTGTAGTTCTGTTTTCTTCGAAGTTTCTTTTCACCCCTTTCATTCCTTACAAAAAAAATACAATTCACAAAAAACACACTACCTACTACCCCTTTTTTATACATGTGTACACTCTCATGCAAATTTTTCACCTCTCACCCATGTTTAAATTAATAAGTCATATAATTTGTAAGAAAAATTAAGAAAATTTTTGATCATGTTATTTTAAATTTTCTTAAGAACTGGATGGGGTTTTCAATTTTTGATGAATATTTTGGAAAAGGGTTTTGTAGGTGTTTTAAATTCGGACTTGGGTTTAAAACGTATTCTTTTTATCTTAATAAACATTTAGTTTAATTAAATTAATTATTAATAATTCTCCCCAGTTTTCTCCTACTCTCTTCCTACCCCTTCAAATTGAATAAGAAACATTTACGATCAGCAGGTCAGCCGGCTGACAGCAGAGGTCCAGCCAGGTCTGACAGCAGAGATTCAGCAGGTTTGGACTTAGCAGAGTCGAGCTAGGCTGACAGTCAGGACGTTCAGGCAGGTCTTGATCAGCAGACTCAGCCAATGCTGACAGCAGGAGTCAGCCAGGCTGACAAGCGCAGAGTCAGCCCAGTGGTCTGCAGCAGGAGTTCAGCCTGGGCTGACTGCAAGAGTCAAGCCAGGCTGACAGCAGGGTCAGCTAGGGCTGACAGCAGAGGTCAGCTAGGCGTAGACGAGCAGAGTCAGCTGGTGGACAGCAGGAGTCTCAGCCTCAGGCTGACAGCAGAGTCAGCTTAGGTGACTAGAGCAGTAGTCCAGTTAGGCTGACAGACAGAGTCAGCCAGGGATGACAGCAGAGTCAGTCAGGCTGGAAAGCTGTACACGGAATACAGGTGTCTTCTTTATGTGAGTTATTATGTGTTCATGTAAGTTTTCTTCTGGAAGTTTACTTTTGATTTCATTACAATACTACATCACTAACGAAGTACACACTACTACGATACACACTATAATACTGCTGTACACATACCACAGCTACAGAAACACATACTTCGATAACACATATATAATACATGTGTACAATAAAACAGTCACTACAAATACACACTACTACGTACACATAATATACATGTGTACACTAAGAGTACACATCAACTACAGAACACAGCTACTTTGGACGTAACACATTATATATACATGGGTAGAAATACACAGCACTACAAAAACACATACTTCGTATACAGAAGGTTTATATACACGTGTACACATTCACATCACTAACAACACACTACTACGTACACATATATATACACGGTGTACACGCGTGTTCGATAAGATATTACACTCTCTCACGCCACTGTTTAATTAAATAAGTTCTATATGATTAAAGTGTAAGAAAAATTAAGAAAATTCTTGATCATGTTATTTTAATTTTTCTTTAGAAACTGAGAATGAGAGTTACAATATTGTTGATGAAATATTTTGGAAAAAGATGTTAAATATGTGAGGAAGTGATTACATGTGTATCAGAGACTTGGAGTTAAAACTCAGAGATATCGTCTTTAATAAATATATCTAATGATCACATTTAGTTTTAATTAGAATTAATTATTAATATGTTCTCTCAGTTTTCTCAATACTATGCTTCTGAGCTCACATTCTTAACTACACTGACATAAAAAAACATTCACCACAATGATGGATAAAAAAAAAACTCGGTGCATGAAAATAAAAAAACTATCACTGGATTGATTCCATCTACTGAAATAAGAATTTTTGGTGGTGGCTGCCAGCAACCTGGCCAGTACGAGCCAAACCTGTGCACTACGACGCCACAACCTGGACACTCACGATCGCACTACATCTGGCAGTACGACGCCAAACTTGGCCAGTACGATTGTGTGTTAATGTCTCCCAGACTGTTTGTTATGTACTGTGATGTAGTCGATGATTTACATTATTTTGACACCACTGAATGTTGTGGTGCACTAATGTAGCAGAGATTTATGAACACACTGAATTTGTGGTGTCACTATGTTGCGAGACTATATGACTCACGAACAGTTGATGCGTGGTCACTATGTGTGCAGAGGAATCTATGACACATTGAATGTGTGGTGCACTACTGTGCAGAGATATATGGACAACATTGAAATTGTTTGTGGTGCACTATGTTGCAGAGATTATATGAACACACTTGAATGTTGTGGTGCACGCTATTTGCTGAGATATTATGACACACTGAATGTGGTGTGCACTATGTTGCCAGGATATATGACTCAGTGTAATGTTGTGGCTTCATATTGTGGATGCATCTTTGGCAGAGATATATGACACATTGAATGTTGTGGCTGATAGTTGCAGAGAGATATATGACACATTGAATGTTGTTGGTGCCACTAAGTCTGCAGAGATATATGCACACTGAATGTTGGTGCACTAAGTTGCAGAAGGATATATGACACACTGAATGTAGTGGTGCACTATATTGCAGAGAGTATATTGACACACTGATGGTCTGTGGTGCACTATGTTGCAGACGATATATGACACACTGAATGTTTGTAAAATTGTGGTGCATAGTGTTGCAGAGATATATGACACACTGAATTGTGGTGGTTGCATATGTTGCAGAGGAGGATATATGGACACATTGAAAGTTGTGGTGCACTAGTTGCAGAGATATTTGCCACGTTGAATGTTTGTGGTGCACTTTGTTAGCAGAGATTATAAGTGATCACTATTGAATTGTTGGTGTTGCTGACTACTATTGCAAGAGATATATGACACTACTGAATGTTGTGAGTTGACTAAGTGTGCAGGAATCATATGACACACTGAAGTTGTTGTTGGATGCACTAATATTGCAGAGTTATATGACTCACGGAATGTTGTGTGTGCTACTATGTTGCAGAGCTATAAGACACACTTGAATGTTGTGGCTCGCACTAGGTTGGCAGACGATATGGTTTGACACTCACTGGAAATGTTGTTGCACTAAGTTGGGCAGTGATTTATGACAGATTGAAAGTTGTGGTGCACTATGTTGCAGAGATATATCGACACAGTGAATGTGGTGGTGCAACTATGTTGCAGGAGATATATGACACATTGAATGATGTGGTGCACTATATTGCGGGAGATATATGGACACCAGTGTATGTTGTGGTGCTGCAATATGTTGCAGAGAGATATAATGACACACTGAATGTTGTGTTGTACTGAAGTTGCTAGAGATATACGGATCAACACTGAATGTTTGTGGTGACTATGTTGCTATGACGACTATATGACAACAGCTCTGAATGTTGTCGGTGCACTAGGTTGTTACAGAGATTATGACACACTGTATGTTGTGGTTGCACTATGTTGCAGAGATATATGACACACTGGATGTTGTGGTGCACTATGTTGCTGAGATATATGAACATTGAATGTTGTGGTGCCTTGTTGCAGAGATTATTGACACAGAACTGAATGTTGTGGTTGCACTATGCGCTGCAGAGATATATGACACACTGAATGTGGTGGTGCACTATGTGCAGAGTAGATATGACACACTGAAAGTTGGTGGTGCTCTATGTTGTAGGATATATGTCAACTGAATGTTCTGTGGATGCTCACTATGTTGCAGAGATTATATGACACATGAATGTTGTGGAGCTCTATGTTGCAGGATATATGGACACATGTATGTTGTGGTTGCACTATGTTGTGCAGAGAGTATATTGACACACTGATGTTGTGGGTGACTATGTTGCAGAGATATATGACACTGAATGTTGTGGTATGGTGCACTATGTGTGCAGAGATATATGACACACTGAATGTTGTGGTGCACTACTGTTGTCAGAGATATTTGGAACATGAATGTTGTGTTGCACTATGTTGCAGAGATATATGGAACATTGAATGTTGTGGGTTCGCACTATGTTGCAGGAATGGTATGACACACTGAATGTTGTGGGTTGCACTATGTTTGCAGAGATATTTGGGGGGGGGGGGAGGGGGGGACACATGAATGTTGTGGTGCACTATGTTGCAGAGATATATGGACACACTGAATGTTGTGGGGCTCTATGTTGCAGAGATATATGACACACTGAATGTTGTGGTGCACTATGGGTTGCAGGAGATGTATGTCACACTGAATGATGTTAGGTGCTCTATGTTGCAGAGATATATGAACACTGAATGTGTATGTGGTGCACTAGTTGCAGAGATATATGACACAACTGAATGTTGTGGTTGCATATGATGCAGAGATATATGACACATGAATGTTGTGGTGCACTATGTTGCTAGAGATATATGACACACTTGAATGTTGTGGATGCCTCGCTATGTTTGCGAGATATATGACAATGAATGTTGTGGTGCACTTGTTGCAGAGATATATGACACATTTGAAAGTTGTGGTGCACTATGTTGCAGAGATATAGACACACTGAATGTTGGGTGCACTATGTTGCTAGATATATGACAAACTGAATGTTGTTGGTGCACTATGTTGCAGAGATATATGACAGACACTGATTGTTGAGGTGCATCTATGTTGAGAGATATATGACACACTGAAGGTTGTGGTGCACTATGTTGCAGGAGATAGATATGGCCACACTGATATGTAGTGTGCTCCTATGTTGCAGAGATATATGACACATGAAAGTTGTTGGTTGGTGCTCTATGTTTGCAGAGATATATGACACCCTGGAATGTTGTGGTGCACTATGTTGCAGAGTATATGACCACTCCCTGAAAGTTGCTGGTGGGTTATTTGGCCACTAAGTTGCAGAGATTTATGACAACACTGAATGTTGTGGTGTGACTATGGTTGAAGAGATATATGGACACATGATATGTTGTGGTGCATATGTTGCAGAGATATATGGCACAATGAAATGTTGTGGTGCTCTATGTTGCAGAGATATATGACACACTGAATGTTGTGGGTGCACTAATGTTGCAGAGCTATATTGACACACTGGAATGTTGTGGTGTGACTATGTTGATGTAGATATTGACACACTGTATGTTGTGGTATGCACGAGTGGTTGCAGGAAGATCTATGACCACACTGCTGAATGTGTTGTGGTGCATATGTTCTTGCAGAGATATATGAAACTGAATGTTGTGGTGTGGTGCCACTATGTGCAGAGACTATATGCACACTGATGTTGCTGGTGCTCTATGTTGCAGAGATTATATGACACACTGAATGTTGTGGTGGCTCTATGTTGCTAGAGATATATTGACTATGAATGTTGTGGTGCACTAAGTTGCAGAGATACTATGTACACACTGAATGTAGTGGTGCACTATGGTTGAAGAGATATATGACACACTGGAATGTTGTGGTGCACTTTGTTGAGTGATATATGGACATTAGCTGGAAAAGTAATGAAAAAATCAAAACTGTAGAATGGAACTATTGAAATGAAGGATGTTGGTTTACAGTGATAAGTTCCTCTCTGCTGTTATCTTTTCTTCACACCATCGTTGTGTTGTGATGTGTATAAGTCTAGACTGTATACACCAGAGTTAATAACCAATGTATGTAACCTGTCTGGTAAATACCTGGATTAAAAACTTATTTGACAGGATTCTTTTCTTAGGATATGTTGGTAGGAATCAAGTTTATAAGAGACGCTATTCTGAGATTTAATACTGGAGGACTGTTACCAGAAGACTTTGTGTGTGTGAAGACCTCCGGTTGGTTTCTCTTGTTGGAAATAGTTTTGGCAACACTCTATGGGGTAAAAGGACTTAGAGGTAGCTCGATTCTTTTGTAACGGATTAAGTGAATACAAACCAGACTCACGGAAAATGTTAATGGCACGATTGCTCAAAAACAACCGAACCACAGGGCGGGATTGAACCGCGGTCAGAGGTATCAGTGACATATAAAACAGCTGTATTAACACCACAAAAAGAAAGTAACTAATAAAGTATATAACAATAAAAAACGCTATGTGACACAGAAAATCATTAGATAAAACATAATAAAAAGTAAATTGAGACATAAAAAACAGTGTTGTGACAAACATATAAGTACAATAACAAACAAAAAAGCTTAATAACAAACAAAAAACCCATAATTCATATTACAACAAAAAATATATGTAATATAAAACGTACGTATAATTCAGAGGACCCAAGTAACAGTACAATAACACAGAAGGCCAGCTACGTACAATAACAAAGAAGACCAGTACAGTACAATAACACAGAAGACCACAGTATCAGTATAAATATTAATACAGAAGACCAGTTACTGTACAATAACACAGAAGCACCAGTACAGTACTCAATACAAGAAGACAGATACAGTTCAATAACACAGAATGACAGTACAGTACAATAACACAGAAGACCAGTACAGAACAATAAACACACAAGACTAGTACAGTCAATAACACAGAAGACCAGTACAGTATAATAATACAGAAGACCAGTACAGATACCTAAACACACAAGACCAGTACAGTTATAATTACAGAAGCAGTACAGTAACAATAACAACAGAAGACCAGTACAGTACAATAAACACACAAAGACAGTACAGTACAATAAACACAGAAGACCAGTCAGTATAAATACAGAAGACCAGTACTGTACAATAACACAGAAGACCATGTACAGACTACAATAAACACAGAGAAGACCAGCTACGTACAATAACACAGAAGACCAGTACAGTAACAATAGCACACAAGACCAGTACAGTACAATAAACTCAGAAGGACAGTTACAGTATAATATACAGGAAGACCAGTACAGTAAATAAACACCACAAGACCGTACAGGTATAATAATACAGATGTCCAGTACAGTACAATAAAAACACAGAAGCCAGTACAGATACAATAAACACACAAGACGGCAGTACAGTACAATAAACAGGAAGACCAGCTACAGTATAAATATTACAGAAGAACAGTTACAGTACAATAACACAGAAGGACCAGTACCCAGTACAATAAACCGAAGGACCTGTGACAGTATAATAACACAGAATAGACCAGTACAGTACAATAACACAGAGACCATGTACAGTACAATAACACAGAAGACCGTACAGTACAATAACACAGAAGACCAGTACAGTACAATTACAACAGAAGCCAGTACATTACAATAACACAGAAGACCAGTACTAGTACAATAACACAGACGACCAGTACAGTACAATTAACACAGAAGACCAGTACACAGTACAATAACCACAGAAGACCAGTACAAGTTTCAATAACACAGAGACCAGTACAGTAGCAATAAACATACAGAAGACCAGTACAGTACAATAACACAGTAAGACCAGTACAGTACAATAAACACAGGAAGACCAGTAGCAGTAAATAACACAGAGACCCGTACAGCTACAATAACACAAAGACAGTTCAGTACATAACACAGAAGATCAGTAAGTACAATAACTCAGAAAGCCAGTACAGTATATACACACCAGTACCAGTGCAGTTCAGCACAGTAACACAAAAGACCAGTACAGAATAAAAACAATAACACGGACTACCAGTATGATTACGCAAGAACAGGAAAACCAGTACAATATCAGTAACAAAGTGATGACCCCCCCAGACACCCCCCACGCAAAAACAACACAGAGACCAGTTTACAGAACAATTACACATAATTACAGTACAGTACATTAAAACACAGGACAGTACTATACAGTGAACACATCAAAACAAACGCTCTGTACTCACTAACACAGAACACCAACACCGTACAATAACACACAGGAACCAGTACAGTGCAAGACACACAATGTATCAGTACAGAACAGTTAGCTACAGTAACACAGGAAGAACAGTACGTGTAGAGAAAACTCAAAAGACCAGCTCAGTGCAAATAACACGAAAAGCCAGTTTGCAGTAAAAAACACAGAAAAAAAGTTGCAGTTTAAATCAGAGAAAACCCAGTGCAGTACAATAACACAGAGAGACCTAGAGGTGTACAATAACACGGAAGACCAGTACAGAATAATGCACAGATTGAAGCAGTATTGTACATTAACACACACGACCAGTAACAGCCAATATCTCAGAAGGACGAAGTGGCAAGTACTTTTACAATAACACAGAAGACGCAGTACAATAGGCAATAACAGAAGAAATAACAGTACAATAAAATACAGAGAAAATAACAGTACGATAAACACAAACGACCATTACAGTGCAAAAACACAGTAAGACCAGTGCAAGTACCATATCACAGAGGTCCAGTACAGTAAAATACAACAGACCAGTACTGTAACACCAAAAGACCGTTACAGTGCAGTAACATAGAGACCAGTAACAGTAAATTACAACGAAGACTGTACGTAAAATAAAACAAGACCAGACAGCATACAGAAGCACAGTACAAGTGCAGTAACACAGATGACTAGTACAGTACAGTAACAGCAGAGACCAGTGGCCAGTATTTGTAACACAGATGAGGAGTATCAATAACAGCAGAATTACGAGGTTATCGTATATAGTTAACACAAGTGGACCCAGCACGGTACCAAGTCAAAGAACAACTCGGTAACAGGTACAATAACAGACAGAGGGACTAGACACTGTTTCAGTAAGACCAGTGGACTAGTACAGTAACACAGACGTATACAGTAACAGTTAGACACAGAAGGACCAGTAACAGTACTATAACACTGACGAGCACTACAATTTCATTTAACACCAGAAGGACCAGTACAGATACAATAATTCAGAGAACCGTACAGTACTCAAAAACTTCAGAAAACGAGTTACAGTACAAATCACAGACAGACCAGTGCAGACAAAACATCAGAAGGACCGCGGTACCCAGTACAATAAGACGAGGGACCAGTACATTACAATACCACAAAAGACCAGTTCATGTAAAATTTCACACAGAAAGACCAGTACGTACAATAAACACAAGTCCAAGTACTATACAATAACCACAGAAGATCCAGTATAGTAACAATTAAACAGAGAGACCAGTACAGTTCACTAACACATAAGACAAGTACAGAACAATACACAGAAACAAGCGCTAGTACATTAACCAGAGGACTAGTACGGCTACCGTAAAACGTGGGAGCCAGCACAGTACACCAACACGTACATAAACACAAGAAGACTTATACAGTACAATGCGCACAATACCAGCGCAGTACAGTACAATAACACAGAAAAGACCAAAGGCTCAAAATCACAGAAGACCAAGCACAGTAAATACACAGGCAAGCCAGTACGTAAAATAACACAGAAGACCAGGCTACTGCTTAAAATACACAGAAGACCGTACAGCACAATACACAGATCCTAACAGTATACGGGACAGCACAGGTACACTAAACAGGATCAGTTAAAGCTCTAATAAACATCAGAAGACAGAAAATTGTATAATACACACAATTAGCAGTGATGTACAGTACAGTAACGAGAGAGGACCAGTACGGTACAGAACACAGAAGACCAAAACGTACAGTAACACAGAGACCTTGTACAGTACAATAGCACAAAAGACCTGTACTAGTACAATAGCACAAAAGACCCGTACAGTTACAATAACACAGGAAGACCAGTACAGTACAATAACACAGAATAGGCCAGTACAGTACAATAACACAGGAGACAGTACATACAATAACACGAAGACCAGTACAGTAGCAATAACACAGTAGGCAGTACGTACAATAACACAGAAGTCCAGTACAGTACAATAACACCGAAGGCAGTACAGTACAATGAAACACAGAAGGCCAGTACAGTAACAATACACAGAAGACCAGTACAGTACAATAACACAGAAGGCCAGTTTACAGTACAATACACCACAGAGGCCAGTAAGTACAATTAACACAGAGGGCCAGTACAGTACAACTAATACAAGAATACTAAGACAGAACAAAAACACAGGAAGACCAGTACAGTACAAGCTAACCAAAAGACCAGTTCAGTACGTAACGGAAGACCAGAGAAGTACTATAACAGAGGACGGGCAATCCTAGTTCATTAACACAGAAGACCAGTAGTGTACAATAAACATAGAGTGCCAATACAATACAAAACCAGGTGACACCAGTACCGCACAATAACCACAGCATCCAGACAGTACAGTAAACAAAGGAGACACGGTACAGTACAGTAACGAAGGAGGAAGGTTACAGTACAGGTATACACGTAAGACCAGTATGTAAAATAAAAAAATACCAGTAGGGACTACAATAAGACAGAAGACGCATATTACAATAAGCAGAAAGGGACACCAGTAGAACTACAATATAAGACAGAAGAGGTACTCAGTACAGTAACACAGAAACATCATTATCAGTACAATACGCAAGAAAAGAATAATCAGTGCAGTCTAATAAACACAGAAGATCTCAGTAGTACAGAACAATAACACAATAAAGACAGTACAGTACTATAAAACAGAATGTCCAGTACAGAATAATTAACGATGAAGACCAGAATACGTACAATACCCAGAGTACCAGTACAGTACACTTAACACAGTAGACTAGCACAAAGAATAAACAGAACAGTACTTACAATAACGTAGAGAACTTGACAATACCGTTCACTAAACACAGATAACCAGTACTGTACTAATAAATCACAGAATTACAGTACGTTACAGTAGCAACACAGGAACAGTTCTGTACTAGTTACACAAGAGGTACACTACGGTTCAATAACATAAGAAGGACCAGTACAAGTACAATCAACACATGAAGACCATACAGTACAATAACACAGAGGGACCGTACGTACAATAAACACAGGAACTACCAGAAGAGTATTAACACGGAAGCCAGTACATTGAGGGGAATAACACAGAACACCAGTGCCAGTACAGTGAACCAGAAGTCCAGTACAGAAGATAACACAGAAGCGAGTTCAAAGAATACGCAAAAAACCGGAGTCGAATTAGACGGGGAGACCAGAACATTACAAAAAAACCACAGAAGACTAGTACGAACAATAACAGGGAAAGGGCCCATTACAGAATAATGCATAGAAAACCGGACGGGATTTTAAACACAGAAACCAGTCCCGAAACCAAAAAACACAAAAAAACCGGGTAAGTACAACACATAGAATGCCAGTAAGTACAATAACACAGAAGCCAGCAAATTAAAATAACACAAAAGCCCACATATTACAATAACAAAAAGCCCAGCTTTATTAAAAAAACCCAAAGACCAGCAATTACAATAACACAGAAACCAGATATTACAATAACACAGAAGACCGGCATATTACAAAAACCAAAGACCAGCTTTATTACAAAAACCACAAAAACCCAGAATTAAAATAACACAGAAGACCGGGATATTAAAAAACACAAAGCCACTTATTCCCAATAACACAGAAGCCCCGCATTTTACAAAAACACAGAAGCCCAAGAAACTTTACAATAACACAAAAGACCAGCATATTACAAAAACACAAAGACCAGAAATTTTACTTTTAACACAAAAGACCAGCATATTACAATAACCGGGACCACTATTACAAAAAACACAGAAACCACCTTTAAACAATAACACAGAAGACCGAAATTTTAACAATAACACAGAAACCACATATTACAAAACACAGAAGACCAGAAATTTTAAAAATAAAAACAAAGCCCAGCATTTTAAAATAACACAGAAGCCCACCCCCAAAATTACAAAAACCCCAAAGCCCAGCATTTTAACAATAACACAAAGACCAGCATATTACAAAAACACAGAAGACCAGCATATTACAAAAAACACAAAAACCACATAAAAAAATAACACGAAAAACCCATATTACAATAAAAAACAAAGACCAGCATATTCCCCTAACCAGAAGCCCAGCATATTACTAAACACAGAAGACCAGCACATTACAAAAAACACAGAAGACCACATATTACAAAACACAGAAGCCCCGCATTTTTAAAATAACACGAAGACCACATATTACAATAACACAGAAGACCCAAAATTAAAATAACACAGAAACCACACATTCAATTAACACAAAAAGACCAGAAAATTAAAATAACCAGAAGCCCAGCTTATTACAAAAACACAGAAACCAGCACTTTACAAAAAACACGAAGACCAGCATTTTTCAAAAAAACACAGAAGACCGCATATTACAAATAACCCCAAAAGACCAGCATTTTCCAAAAACACAGAAGCCAGATTTACAAAACACAGAAGACCAAAATTACAAAAACACAAAAGGGACCGGGCAATTAAAAATTAACACAAAAGACCAGCACATTTACAAAAAAAACCCAAAAAATCCCAAAACATTTAACAATAACAAAGAAGCCAGCACATTACATAAAAAAACAAAGACCGCTATTACAAAAACCCACAAAAGGACCAGCACTTTAACAAAACACAAAAACCAGCATATTAAAAATAACACAAAGACCAGCACATTCAAATAACAAAAAGGGACCACTATTACAAAAACACGAAAAACCAGCATATTACAATAACACAAAGACCAGCATTTACAATAACACAGAAAGGACCAGCATATTACAATAACAAAAAAGACCACAATTAAAATTTAACACAGAAGACCAGTATTACAATAACACAAAAGGGCCCAAAGCATATTACAATAACCCAGAAAAAAGCATATTACAATAACACAAAACCACATATTACAATAACACAGAAAAACCAGAAATTTTAAAAAACCCCAGAAGCCCAGCATATTACAAAAACACGGGAAGACCACATATTCCAATAACACAAAGACCACATTTTACAATAACACAAAAAAGACCAGCTATTACAATAACACAGAAGACCGGCTTTTTTTACAATAACACAGAAGCCCAAGCAAAATTACAAAAACCCAAAAAGACCAGCATATTCAAAAAAACCGAAGACCAGCAAAATTAAAATAACACGGGGGAAAAAACCAGCATATTACAATAACAAAAGAAAAACCAGCAATTACAATAACACAAAGCCCAGCATATTACAAAAACAAAAAGGCCCAGCATATTCCCAATAACAAAAAGACCAGCATATTACAAAAAACACGGGAAGGGACCAGCACTTACAAAAACCCCAAAAAAGGCCACATTTACAAAAAACACAGAAGACCAAAAATTTACAAAAAACACAGAAGACCAGCATTTTTAAAATTTAACACAAAAAAACCAGCCATTACAAAAACACAAAGACCAGCATATTACAAAAACACAGAAAAACACATTTAAAATAACACAAAGACCACTTTATTACAAAAAACACGAAGACCGGGGCCTTATTCCCAAATAAACACAGAAGACCACCCTATTAAAATAACACAGAAGCCCCAGCATTTTACAATAACACAAAAGACCAAAACGTCCAATAACACAAAAGGGCCAGTACAGTACAAAAAACACAGAAGACCAGTAATTTACAATAACAAAGAAGACCAGTACGTAAAATTTAAACCCCGGAAAGCCCAGTAAAAGTACAATAACACAGAAGACCATCCCAGTACAATAACACAGAAGTCCAGTACAGAAAATTTAACACAGAAAAACCAGTACGTACTAAAACACAAAAACCAGTCATTAAAAAAACACAAAAAGACCGTGCTAAAAAAAAAACGCGATTTTCTAAAAAACATAGAGACCTCCAGTGTACAAAAAAGGACGGCTTTTTTTTTTACCCCACCCAGCCTGTTACGGGGTTTTTTGGGAAAGCAAGTAGTCGTATTTTTTGGCCCAGTTATCCATTAGAATTTAGAAAGAAAAATAGTGCTTAGGATTACAACGTAGGTTCTGACTAAAAAAAACAAAAATTTTAATTTGAGTTTTTTAAATAACAATAAAGTTGCCCCTTGGGCGAAATTATTTCAAAGTATTTTAAATAAATTTTAATATAATTTAGGTTTAAAAGGGTTCCTCCACTTCTCTCGTGTACATTTGTATTGTGCTGAAGGGCCCACATATCACATCTTTTTTGCTTTTTAAGGGACCCGGGCCGGGTTTTTATTGTTAGCAATTTTTAACGGGGGATGCAAAGAGTACGTAACCTTTTTTCGGCGCATGTACAACCCTCTTTTTCAGGGGTAAACTCCCCCCAACCCGGAACCAGGGAACTAAAAGGGGTTGGGGGATTGGGGGGCCCAAATCTTTTAAACCGTACCCCGGTTCCCGCCAATTGAAATGGTTTTGGCAATCGCAGAGGTTTTGTGGGTACCCACTCTCCGGTTTCCCTTGTCCTTTTCCCCTTCTGAGCTGGTTGAAACACGGGCTGCTTCTAGTGGGTTTTTATTCTGCCTTGCTTTCCGTTGGGAGTACACTATACCCAGTGGTTTCAAAACTTCTGTTCTTTAAAATTGGTTTAAGGATAATAAAGTCAAAAAATTTTTCGTGTTTTTTTTGCTCCCCTTTAAAAAAACCCAGGATTAACAGGCCCCCCTTTGGGCTCCTGGGTTTTAAAATAACAAAAATTTCAAAAAATACAAGTTTTTTTGTATGTTTTGTAAGGCTCTTAAAAAGTTCGCTATGTCTTTTAATCGACTAGAAATTAACCCGTGACTGGCCTTTAAAAAACCTCACTAAAATAAATTCTTGACCAACCTGACAATCAGAACAGCTTGCCTGAACAAAAAAAACGGGTGATAAGGCGAACAAAATATAAAAAACAAACACGACACAGAATCAGGAAAAAAGGGGATAATAAAAGACCCCAAGTAGGACCCCTCTGCAGGTCTTCCAAAAAGATCCAAAAAACTTCCCCTTTTCTACTGAATCTAAGTTTCCCCATTAGGAATCCCCCACTGTGGGCAGTACACAGATACCAGTACAAATTTGGTCGAAGTTTCGCTCCGGGCCTGGGTTTCCCGTGTCTTGGGGACAAACCCAAACCCCCGTACAACCTCGAAAATCAAAAGTCAGGGTATGTTTCTCTGAAAAGTATTAAAAAAACCCAAAAACAAGGGGAAAACGGGCAAGCCCAAACTTTTTCCCAAAAAGGCCCCCAAGGGAGCGTAAGGGGCCTCTTGTTAGAAGCCCAAAGCCCAAAAAGGGCAATCCCTTTGCGAGGCCAGGCGAAATTTTCACTCCCGGGGAGGTGTGATCATTCCCCCCCATCACCCTGGGCTCTCCGGAACTGCTGCTGCCCCGAACCAGAAGCCCGGGAGGGGAAACAAGCCCAAGTGGGAAAATACAGGAGGGGGGTACAAAGCTGTCAGCTCTTAACACTCGAACTATGAGCACTGAAAAATATGTAAAAGTTACATACTACCTAATAAATAACTAAGTCAAATAATAAAATAAAGCAATGGATTTAAATATTTAAACTAATATTGGGAAATTTAAAACAAATTTAAAAAATTTTATGAAAAACGTAAAATTTTAAATATATACATTGTGGGGCCCATTCCCGGGGGGCGCAAAACCATACATACAATAAACAAAAGACGAACCCGTAAAAGCCCAAAAAACACAACGACCCGTATAGTCCAAAAAAACACAGCGCCAGTATAGGGCCAAAAAACACAGACACCCGTAAGAAAAACAGCCAGAAGACCAGTACAGTTTCAAAAAACACAGACGACAGTACGTAAAAAACCAGGGCGACCAGTACAGAAAAACGCACAGAAGACCCGTAAGTACTGTAAACAGAAGACCAGTACAAATACTGTAACACAGAAGACCGTTCAGTACAAAACACAAAACCCGTACAGTACAATAACAAAAGAAAACCAGTACAGTACTGTAAAACGAAGACCGTAAGTACCAAAAACACTGAAGACCATACATTTTTCAATAAAACGGGAAAACCCCTAAAAGTACAAAACACAGAAAGGGCAAATACAGAACAATAATAGCACAGAAGACCAGTAAAAGTACTGTAACACAGAAAAACCGTACAGTATATAACACTGAAGGGCCCGTACATTCAATAACCCGGAAACCAGTACTTTTCAAAAAACACGGGAAAACCTTTCATTACAATAAAAACTGAAGACCAGTGCATTAGAAAAACACAGAAGACCCGTACAATTCTCACCTAACTGTACTCACCTAATGTTGTTGCAGGGTTCGAGACTCAGCTCCATGGCCCCGCCTCTTCACTGATAGCTACTACGGACTCTCTCTGCTTCCTGAGCATTGTCATGCCTCGTCTTAATGCTATGTATGGTTCCTGCCTCCACTACATCACTTGCTAGCTACTTCACTTCTGACGACTCTGTGACTGAAGAAGTACTTCTAATATACCTGTGACTCGTCTGAGACTTCAACTTCAAAAATGGACCCATGTTTCTCTGTTCAAAAACCCCAGATCAGACATTACGAAAAGGGGGAAGACCATACAGTACAATGAAACAAAGACCAGACATAAATACAAAAGACGACAGTCAATAACACAAAAGACCAGTACAGACAATAAACACAAAAGACAAACGTACAATAACAAAAAAATACCATACATAAAAACTCAAAAGCCCTACTTTACAATAAACATCAGCAATGTAGTTCATTAGACGAAAAAACAGTTGGTACAAAACAGAAGACCATACTTTACAAAAACACGGAAGACCAACATTACAATAAACAGGGAAGCCCAGAAATTACAATAACACGGACGACCATACAGTACATGAAACAAAAAAACCAATAAACCAACACAAAACCAGACATAACAATACACAGAAACGAATTTACAGTACTTAAAAGGGGGACCAGTACAGAAAAAAATTCAGAAGACCAGTAGAGCACAAAAACCCAGAATCCCATACAGTAGAAAACCGAAAGTACAGTAAAATAGCACAAAAGACCACAGTCAAAACCCAGAAGACCTGTCAGTACAAAACCACAAGACCAGTTCCAACACCAATATTAGTCACGAATAACATTTATTTGGGCCCCCCGAAAATTGAAAAGAGCCCTTTAGTGTGAGAGGAATGGGGCTTTTCATTTTAAACCGAAAAAGGAGAAGGGGCCCATTTTCAGTCAAAGAGTAGATATCAAAAATTTTTTGCTTTAAGGAAGTGTTATGCCCCATATATCCCTTTTCCCCACTAATCCTGCCCCCTCTCACCTGCCTCACTCTCTCCTGCCTCACTCTTTCCCGCCTCCTCTACCTGCCTCATTCATCCGCCAGAATCAGATGAAAAATTTTTCGTTTCTGTTTGAGTTATTGCAATAGGGTTTTTTAATTTATTTATTTTCTTTCACTTCAGCTTTTTTAACGTTTTCTCCGCATTGCCAAAATTATTTTTTCATATTTTTGGATACCAAATTGGTCATTGGTGCACATAAATTTTAAACCATGCATCAGAGAGACAAATCTAAAACTCACGTTATGTAATAAGGTATGGTATATCATGATGCTTACTGTGCTATGGCGGGCTTTTTATATTCATGTGCACACATGTACCCTAACCATCAGACCGTTAAAAAAAAAGGTTAAAATTTTGGGAGTTTATGGAATGTGGGGGGTGGCACCTTCATCGTGGAGTAACTGCCAGCTTACGTAGGCCGCTGGTAGGGGGAGGAGGGATGCACCAGGGTAGGACCCTTTTATCAAGGGCCGTTCGGGACCTACAGTTCAAACCTTTGGCTTCCTTGTATAGATATCGAAAGCGTAGCTTGTGGGGATTTTGATTTCGATCTGTCTTTTCCAAACTCACAGGTATTTTGGGTTTTTTTAAAATTTTTGTTTAGAGGTAAACCTGTTAGAGTGTACCTGTTTTGATTGTACACT
>NW_026505174.1:0-17788 GCF_026875155.1 Cherax quadricarinatus
ATTCTTATATCCGACAGTGACAAAAATGTGAATCATGTCACTGTAACATCCTTTCCTGATGACATCAGTCAGATACACAGTCAGTATTGAGGCTGACATCAATCAGATCTTCCAATGGACCTCAGACAACAATATAATACTTAACGAGGACTGGTTTTAGTTGCTTCGCTGTGGAAGAATGTAGGAAATAAAAATTATAACGGATTACAGGACAAACTCAGATCATTCAATAGAGCGAAAGTCGCTGTTTCCTGGACAGTGGAATACTGCTGTAACTTACCGCTCTTCAAGGCAGTCTTAAGTTGCTGAACTGGAAAATGTACATAATTTTCACTGCTTGTATGAAATCAGTCAAGCATCCAAACTACTGGTTACTCTTGAAGTTCCTTCAACTTTGTTCCTTGGAACATAGGCGACAACGGTACATAATAATTTACATCTGGAAAATCCTGGAGGGACTGGTCCTAGACCTGAACACCGAAATTTCTGTATATGACAAGAGACTTGGCAGACAGTGCAAAGTATCTTCACGAAAAAGCAGGTGCGCGACGAACACACCAACAGTGAAATTGATGAGCATGTAAAGTCCCCGACTCTTCAGTGCTCTTCCTTCATGCAGACGGGAAATTACCAACAAACCTCTGGCTGTCTTCAAGAGGGAACTGAACAAATTCCTCAAATCAGTGCCAGACCAGTCGGTCTGTGGTTCACATGTTGGACTGCGTGCCGCCAGAAGTAAGAGCCTGATTGATCAGGCCTCGATTCTCCAGGAAGCCTGGTCTGGGACCGGGCCGCAGGGGGCGTTGACCCCGGAAATATCCTTCAAGTATCCTTGAGGAGGTATGGGAGAGGATCTGTGTCGAGGCTGACAAACACTGGGCGAGTGAACACATGCTGGCTCAAGGGTGAGCAACTTACAGCACACTAGACGTTGCTTAACCTCTTCTCCACCAGACTAATTTGCATAAAGGTATTTGGTTCATAATGAAGACCACAGATGAGTTAGGGATGAGGGCGAAGATGGTGAGAGAGAGGTGATGAAGCTGGGGGATGAACAGGAGGTAAATGAAGCATGACCGAATAAGGATGGAGAATAATGTTTCATTTGAGAGAGAGAGAGAGAGAGAGAGGAGAGACAGACAGACAGACACACACACACACACACACACACACACACACACACACACACACACACACACACACACACACACACACACACACACACACACAATTAGGGGAGTACACACACACACACACACACACACACACACACACACACACATACACACACATACACACACACATACACACACACATACACACACACATACACACACGCACACGCACGCACACGCACACGCACGCACACGCACACACACACACACACACACACACACACACACACACACACACACACACACACACACACACACACACACACATACACACACACGCATACACACACACGCATACACACACACATACACACACACATACACACACACGCATACACACACATACACACACGCACGCACACGCACGCACACGCACACACACCACACAACACACACACACACAAGAGTGGGCACCTGTGACCAGCGGGGTCCCACAGGGTCAGTCCTAGGACCAGTGCTGTTTCTGGTATTTGTGAATGACATGAACGGAAGGAATAGATTCAGAGGTGTCCCTGTTTGCAGATGACGTGAAGTTGATGAGAAGAATTCACTCGATCGAAGACCAGGCAGAACTACAAAGGGATCTGGACAGGCTGCAGACCTGGTCCAGCAATTGCTCCTGGAGTTCAATCCCACCCAAGTGCAAAGTCATGAAGATGGGGAAGGGCAAAGAAGACCGCAAACGGAGTACAGTCTAGGGGCCAGAGACTACAAACCTCACTCAAGAAAAAAGATCTTGGGCGAGTATAACACCAGGCACATCTCCTGAAGCGCACATCAACCAAATAACTGCTGCAGCATATGGGCGCCTAGCAAACCTCAGAACAGCATTCCGCACCTTAATAAGGAATCGTTCAGGACCCTGTACACCGTGTACGTTAGGCCCATATTGGAGTATGCGGCACCAGTTTGGAACCCACACCTAGCCAAGCACGTAAAGAAACTAGAGAAAGTGCAAAGGTTTGCAACAAGACTAGTCCCAGAGCTAAGAGGTATGTTCTACGAGGAGAGGTTAAGGGAAATCAACCTGACGACACTGGAGGACAGGAGAGATAGGGGGGACATGATAACGACATACAAAATACTGAGAGGAATTGACAAGGTGGACAAAGACAGGATGTTCCAGAGATTGACACAGTAACAAGGGGACACAGTTGGAAGTTGAAGACACAGATGAATCACAGGGATGTTAGGAAGTATTTCTTCCAGCCACAGAGTAGTCAGTAAGTGGAATAGTTGGGAAGCGATGTAGTGGAGGCAGGAGCCATACATAGCTTTAAGCAGAGATATGATAAAGCTCACGGTTCAGGGAGAGTGACCTAGTAGCGATCAGAGCTCGGACTCGACCCCCGCAACCTCAACTAGGTGAAGTACAACTAGGTGAGCACACACACACACACACACACACACACACACACACACACACACACACACACACACACACACACACACACACACACACACACACACTCACACACACACACACACACACACACACACACACACACACACACACACACACACACACACACACACACACGCCACCATACACACACATACACACACACACACACACACACCTACGGATAGCGTTCCGATACCTCAGTAAGGATTCGTTTAAGACTCTGTACACCATCTACGTCAGGCCCATACTGGAGTATGCAGCACCAGTTTGGAATCCACACCTAGTCAAGCACGTCAAGAAATTAGAGAAAGTGCAAAGGTTTGCAACAAGACTAGTCCCAGAGCTATGGGGATTGTCCTATGAAGAAAGGTTGAGGGAAATCGGCCTGACGACACTGGAGGCCAGGAGGGTCAGGGGAGACATGATAACGACATATAAAATACTGCGCGGAATAGACGAGGTGGACAAAGACGGGATGTTCCAGAGATGGGGCACAGACACAAGAGGTCACAATTGGAAGTTGAAGACTCAGATGAATCAAAGGGATGTTAGGAAGTATTTCTTCAGTCATAGAGTAGTCAGGCCATGGAATAGCCTAGAAAGTGATGTGGTGGAGGCAGGAACCATACATAGTTTTAAGGCGAGGTATGATAGAGCTCATGGGGCAGGGAGAGAGAGGACCTAGTAGCAATCAGCGAAGAGGCGGGGCCAGGAGCTGTGACTCGACCCCTGCAACCACAAATAGGTGAGTACAAATAGGTGAGTACACACACGCACACGCACACACACACACACACACACACACACACACACACACACACACACACACACACAGGAGCCAGGAGCTCGGACTCGACCCCCGCAACCTCAACTAGGTGAGTACACACACACACACACACACACACACCAGCACGGATTCACGGAAGGCAAATCCTGTGTCACAAACCTTCTGGAGTTTTATGATAAAATAACAGAAGTAAGACAAGAGAGAGAGAGGGGTGGGTTGATTGCATCTTCTTGGACTGCAAGAAGGCCTTTGACACAGTTCCTCACAAGAGATTTTTTTTTTATATTTTATTTAAAACTCAGGTACAAAATATATGGGTACATAATCAATATGTAACAAGATACAGGCAGTGAACAATAATCAACTGTGACTACACAGTACTGAAGAAGCACATATATAATGACAGAACTGGCTGCTGCACTCAAATCAAACACTGCTTGTACGTACTGTGCGTCACATGATAGGTGGCATACAACATATACATATATATATAAATATAATATATAAAATATAATATATATAGATATATATATATATATATATATATATATATTATATATATATACACACATATACATATATATAATATATATATATATATATATATATTTAAATATAATATATATATACACATATATAATATATATATATATATAATAGGTATAGGTTGGTAGACAGCAACACACCCAGGGAAGTAACTACCGTCCCCTGTCCAGATGACTGTGAAAAAAAACCTGTAACTGTTTGCATGAGGAAGGGGATTCTGGTTTCTTTTCTGTCTCATAAACACGCAGATAACAGGGAACTTGCTACACCCTACTTACAACTTTGTCACACTTCACAGGACACGCACTTCATATATATATATACAAACAATCTAGGTTTTCTTTCTCCCTTTTCTAAATAGCTCTTTTCCTTCATTATTTCTCTATTGTCCATGGGAAGTGGAAAAAGAATCTTTCCTACGTACGCCATGCGTGTCCGTATGAGCGACTAAAATGCCGGGAGGAAATGGGCTATAACCCCCTCTCCTGTACACATTTACTAAAAAGATACATGAAAGAAAAACTATATAAAATGGTTGCTTAAATTGCGTGGATGTAGGCGTATGACAAGAAACAGATGTTTGCTGCGATGTATGATTGAAAAGAATTGGATGTCCTGGCTCTAGCGAAACAAAGCTGAAAGGGGGTAGGAGAGTTTCAGTGGGGTGAAATAAATGGATTAAATCTGGAGTATATGAGAGAGTAGAGCAAAGGAAGGGGTAGCATTAATGTTAACTGAATCAGTTTAGGAAGGAGAAAAGAGAAAATGAATGTGTAAATTCAAGAATTATGTGATTAAAGTAAAGTGTTGGATGCGAGAAGTGGTCATAATAAGCGTTAATGCACCTGGAGAAGAGAGGAATGCAGAGGAGAGAGAGAGATTTGGAGATGTTAAGTGAATTGTATAGGAGCCTTTGAACCAAGTGTGAGAGTAATGAGATAGGGTACCTGAAATGTAAAGAGGAGAAACTTTTAGAGAGGGTGTGGTAGGTAAGTTTGGGGTGCCAGGTGTAAATGATAATGGGAGCCCTTTGATTGAAACTTTGTGTAGAAAGGGTTTAGTTATAGGTAATACATATTTTTAAGAAAAAAGATAAATAAGTATACAAGATATGATGTAGGGCGAAATGACAGTAGTTTGTTGGATTATTATTGGTAGATAAAAGACTGCTGAGTAACGTGCAGGATGTACATTTTTATAGAGGGGCCACAGATATATCAGATCACTTTCTAGTTGTAGCACACTGAGAGTAAACAGGTAGATGGGATACAAGGAGAATAGAACATCAGGGGAAGAGAGAGGTGAAGTTTATAAAACTAAAAGAGGAGCAGTTTTAGGGTAAATATAAACAGCTATTGGAGGATAGATGGGCAAATGAGAGCATAGGCAATGGGGTCCGAAGAGTATGGGTATGATTAAGAATGTAGTGTTTAGAAGTTGTTCAGCAAAAGTTTGTGTTACAGAAATGGGTGCAGGAGGAAGAGGAGCGATTGTGTAATGATGATGTAAAGAGAGTAGTAAGGGAGAAAAAAGTTAGCATATGAGAAGTTTTTACAAAGTAGAAGTATGCAAGGAGGAAGAGTATATGGAGAAAAAGAGAGAGGTTTAAGAGATGGTGAAGCAATGTAAAAAGAGAGCAAATGAGAGAGTGGTGGAGATGTTATCAACAAATTTTGTTGAAAATTAGGGTATATGGGGGGGGGATGAGATTAACAAGTTAAGAAAGCCTAGAGTACAAATGGATTTGTCAGTTAAAATAGAGAGGAGAGTTATTTAATGGAGAGTTAGAGTATTGGGAAAGATGGAGGGAATATTTTGAAGAATTGTTAAATGTTGATGAAGATAGGGAAGGCTGTGATTCGTGTATAGGGCAAGGAGAATAACATCTTGTAGGAGCGAGAGAGCAGTTGTGAGTGTGGGGGAAGTCGTGAGGCAAGTAGGCAACATGAAAGGGGGTAAGGCAGCCCGGATTGATGATAAAGATGAGGAAATGTTAAAAGCAGGTGGGGATATAGTTTTGGAGTGTTGGTGCAATTATTTAATAAATGTATGGAAGTAGGAAGGTACCTAGGGATTGGCAGAGAGCATGCATAAGTTTCCTTAGTATAAAGGCCCAAAGGGATAAAAGAGAGTGCAAAAATTATAGGGGATAAGACTGTTGAGTGTAACCTGGTAAAGTGTATGGTAAGTTATAATTGAAAGAATAAGAGTAAGTCGGAGAAATATATAGCAATAACAAGGAGGCTTTAGGAAAGGTAAGGGTGTGTGGACCAGTTTTTACAGTGAAACATATAATGAACAGTATTTAGATAAGCTAAAGAGGTCTTTGTGGACAATTAAGTGATTTGGAAAATGCTATTACAGGGTGGATAGGGGGGCCATTGTTGGCAGTTGTTGCAAGTGTAATGGTGTAGAAGGTAGTAACTGAAAGCATTGAAGAGTTTTTCGAGGAATTGAGGCTCAAGTTAGAGTATGTAGGAAAGAGGGAAATTTTTCCCAGTAAAAGTAGGCCTTAGACAAGGATGTGTGATGTCACCGTGGTTGTTTAATAATATTTATAGATGGGTTGTAAGAGAAGTAAATGCGAGGGTCTTGGCAAGAGGCGTGGAGTTAAAAGATAAAGAATCCACACAAAGTGGGAGGGGGGGTTGTCACAGCTGCTACATTTTGCTGATGACACTGTGCTCTTGGGAGATACTGAAGAGAAGTTGCAGAGAATTGGTGATGAATTGGTAGGTGTGCAAAAGAAGAAAAGTAAAGGTGAATTACAGAAAAGTAGGTATATGAGGATAACAAAAAGATTAGGTGATGAAAGATTGAATATCAGATTGGAGGAGAGAGTATGGAGGAGGTGAACGTATTCATAATATTTGGGAGAGGACGTGTCAGCGATGGTCTATAAAGATGAGGTGAATCATAGAAAAAGATGAGGGTAAAAGAGTGAGTGGGTGCCTTTAGAGTCAGTGGAAGACAAAGAACTTTGTCCTTGGGGCAAGAGGGGAATGTTCATGAGAGTATAAGTTTTAAAAACGATCACATTATATGGGTGTGATGCCGGGTGATGAATGTGGCATGCGAGGAGAAGGGCGGGTATTGGGGTTGGATGAGTGGAAATGTGTGGTGGGAATAGAAGCAGAGAATTCGTCGTTTGAAGTTAGGAGGAGGTGCGGGATTACCAAAACTTGTTGTCCAGAGGGCTGAGGTAGGGGGTGGTGGTGGGGTTCGGACATGTAGAGAGAATGGAGCGAACAGAATGACTCAAGAGTGTATCAGTCTGTAGTGGAAGAAGGGCGGGGTAGGGGTCGCCTAGAAAGGTGGAGGAGGGTAAAGGAGGTTTGAGTGCGAGGGGCTTGGACTTCCAGGAGCATGCATGAGCGTGTTTGATAGGAGTGAATGGAGACAAATGGTTTTTTAATACTTGACGTGCTGTTGGAGTGTGAGGCAAGTAACATTTTGAAAGGGATTCAGGGAAAACGGCAGGCTTGGAACTGAGTCCTGGAGATGGAGTACAGTGCCTGCACTCTGAGAGGGGTGTTAATGTTGCAGTTTAAAAAACGTAGTGAAAGCACCCTTCAGGCAAGACAGTGATGGAGTGAATGCTGGAGAATTTGTTCTTTTTCGGTGTCACCCTGCCTTGGTGGGGAAATCGGCCATGTGAATAAAAAAAATAATAATAAAAAAATATATATACATATATATACATATACACATATAAACATATATATACATATATACATACATATACACATACACCACTTACATACATATACACCCACCCATAAAGCTTACACACCCCCCCCCCAGAAAACGTGGCACTTTCAACCTTAGATACACAGTGACAAATCTCGTATCAATACACATTGGTAAAAGCATTAAAAACTCATGACCATATATATAAAAACACAATCCCAGCCAGCTAAACGGCTTACAACTATAAATAACAAGGAATGTCTGAACCTGATGCTCACATCCACCATAGAACACAATCCACCCTACCCACATAAACCCTATGTTAATAAATAATAGCGTGCACTACTTCAACCCCCCCCCCCCATGCCTATTAGCTGTGTCTGCTGTCACCCACTCAACCACCAATCAGTCTGATAGTAATTAGCTTCTTATAATATATCACCCTAAAAACACGCTACACACATAAACCTACCACAATAATAAATAATTTACACATTATCCCTCCAGCAGACAAATTATTTACACTGTGGAGATAATCTACACACATACATCCTACAGAGAATGGACTACATTAACATCTAAAATAATATGACATTTGTATCACATGACCTGCTATTGCAGAGATTACTTTAAACACCTACCCCCCCCCCAATGAAAAACTGACCATTTCACCTGGCTATACACAAGATCCACAAAATCTCATTCACTTGAACATATATAATGAAAATGTGGAAAAAACATCTGCAACAATATATAATCCAAAACCCCCCAGGCAAGATCCACATAAAAACAATACCAAAACGTTCCAATAGTTAAAAAACAGGTAATGAAACCTCATTATTATGACAAGTTACATTGCTCATATATAGGTAACAGTATAATTACAGTTAAAATATGCATATATACTAACATGCTTATGTACAATCCTTACAAAACATTGAAGAATCCTTAGTAAATTATAATCATACGTGTTTCACAATAACACCAAACCATTACATTGAAATATCACATTGAATATCAACCTCAACATCCTTCCTCACACAATTCCACACGCACTCAAACAATTCCAACACACACACTCACACAATCGACCTCTGATCTGCACAACACCCCCCCCCCTGGGAAGGCCAGGCCCGTTCATTCCCCTGACCGCTTATTAAAAGGACCATAAATCCCCTCAAAAGAAAGTCCTGTAGCCTCCGAGAAATCCCTCTCCCACCTTCTACCCATATAATTTCCCTGTTAGCGACAGCATGTTAATCTATAAAGGATCTGCTATGGCCATACCTACGTTTCCTCCGCCCCTTTGTCTCTCATTGGCCATGATATAAACACAAAATCAACCATTAAGTAAAGCGACTGCCCTTGAACTTTACCCCAACCCCACCTACAATCCAAACTAAGCGCTCCTCAAAACCGACAACTCCTTTCCCCCCACATACCGGATTAACTTTTCCCTAACCATTCCCGCCCAATCCCTAGCCTTTCACAAAAATAAACTACATTAAAGCTGATTCATCTACCCCACAAACCTGACACATCCCCCCCCCTTATTCGCCTATTTCGTAAAACAACTCCAACGGCAATATTCCGTGAAAGAAACCTATACAACATTACCTCCCTCACTGCGTGTCCGAGGATGCGTTAACCCTTTTAATCGGCCCCAAATGACATCCCATGCGACATCAGGTACACTCCTTTCCGTTTGCCACTACCACCCTAGGCCATATCTTCCTCTCCATGGACCCACCCGCATGTTTCTCTGGCTCTCTGACATCATCAATAGAACCTCAAACAACTCCTCACCATCTCTCCAAAATCTTGTTCCCTTCCACATCTCCCGAAGATCCTCCCTGCAGCATCCCAACCCTCCACTCCCTTCCCCCGAGCCCTTAGCAACCCATGTTTACATATACACACTTCAACTTCTTTCCAAAGATTAACCCCAGCCCTTCCCAAGCCACCGAAGTGTTTAACCAACCTCTCTTTTCAACCATTCGCATCCTGAACCCCAGATAAAACGAAAACTCAGCTCAACAATCTCCGGACATCCCCATACACCCAAAGGGTACCAAGCTGCCACATGCCATATTTTACTTAGCAAAAGCACATTTATCCACAATGACCCACTGGTGTACGTAGATGGTGTTCCTCAATCCTGACAATCTTCCAATACCCATCTACCACAACCCTTTGAATTATGTCTTTCATCCTCGCCATCTGACATTAACCCTATACACAACTCCCAAATTTTCACCCGGTCACGACACTCCAGTCCACCGCACCCCCCCCACCCCCGCCCTCCTGACCGTCCCATTCACAACCCAAATATCATGAGCTTTATTTATGCACATTCACTGCCATACCTGTTTGCCATCCAAAAAAACATCTATAACTCTCTCAGACCACTCCAATCCCCTCCTCCCACTCCTAGGACAAGTGTGTCAATCAACACGTAACCTATGATACTGTGACATCCCACCCTCGTATGGTCCCTTCCTTACCCATCACTGTATTGCACATTTCCATTACTGCCCTATAAAACGGATCTGTAAACATGCAAAAATATTTGTGACTAACAGCAACTTGCCTCAATCCCCGCCCCATTTCTCACATGCAACAACCCCACCCTCCCATTATCTGTACACACATCCCAGCTCCCCGATATAAAGTATGTGCCCAATTCACAATGTCCTCCCCGAACACCCTTGCCACTCCAAGATTCCTCCACAGAGGCCTCCTTCCCCCCTCTCCCTCTCGACACTGTCATATGCCGTTCTCTCCAATCCAACGCCTATACCCCACGTTCCCCCACTTGTGGACCCTCAAATAAACCGTTCTAATAACCCCATGCCCCTCATACAATGATCACCCCCGGAATCCCATATTGACCCCCTCACTATACCTTTCCCAATGACCTTTTTATACGAATTCCCCAAAATTTTTTTGTAGAACAAAAAGTATGATCTGCACACATATGAATATCATCCGTAATCTCATCACCTGTGCCACTGACTTTCCCCATTGCAACCAAAACTACTAGTGTTGTCGCCTGCAAAGGTCCCAACCACCCCCTCTCTTATATGATATTAAATAATTGCAAAACCAAAAAAAATCTTTTAATACCCCCAATGCTGTATGTCAAACTCCGCAGGCAGCCCATCTATCCCCGGTGCCTACCCCTGCTCGTACTCATAAAGCCGTCCACACCTCTTCCTCCACAATAGCCCCTGAAACTGTCCCTGTCGTCCCTTCCAGCACACTCCGCACCCATCCCCCTGTCTCTCTTAAAGCCCCCTCTCTCACACCCACACTCCTCATATGTGCACTAAGCCAAGAATCACATACCCTCCCATCCCTCTGTTGTCACCAAGTCCTTGACCCTGCCCTATAAACCCCTCTCTTCCTCCAAAACTCACAACCCCACCCACCATTTCCATTGCAACGCCACGGGCGTCCCGCGTGCCCTCGCATGACACACGCCGATGTCTATCACCCCACAAATTGGAAACCACCTCCAACCCCCCTAAAACCCTTGGCCGCATCAACCTCTCATTTATTGCACTTCCCTTAGGCGTTCCTTCACTCCTTTATGTTCGGCCACAGGTGGCTCCCAACCCCCCCCTTCCTCTCACAAAAAACCTCCCTTAACTGCCCCTCAAGATACCTAAAAAGCCCATAATCAACTGATTCTCGTGCCTTCCCTGTCGGACATAGAAACACTCGAACTCTCATCGCCGTCCCATCCCACCAACTTCACACATCCCATTGACTTCCATCCCTACCCATAAGCCTTCCACCATTGTGCAAATAGTACCCTCCCCTCAACATCTTGAAGTCAACTGAACAGCGAACTTTCAATTTCCAATAACTCTTATACCTTGTACGGGGACCTACCCTCCCATCCTCAAATCACCAAAACACCTCTATGAACAGAAAAAAGACATCCAAAACCCTTACCACTTCCGCACCACAGCTTTCCTTGTCACGTATATCAGGTCCAGCCGTGCAGCAACCCCTGCCTCACAAAGGTGTGCTGCACCTCCCACGCCACCCCCCCCCCTCTACATCCACCAACCCCCACCCCTGTTAACTGTCCCTCAAACGCAGAACAATATCGCTGCTCACCGTAGGTTTCCACATCCTGCGGCGTATAACGCAATTCCAGTCCCTCCACCACAGCTAATGCTGGAAGCGACTCTTAAGTGATTACACAACACTACATCACGTAACAATACCATTCTCACTCGACTGTCCCCCTCCGCCGGACCTAAACACACACAAAAGACATCTTATCTCTCCCCATTTCCCATCCACTCCTTATAACCCTCCCCTCACCCCTTCCTCACAATGATGTACATGAACAGGGCTTAGCCTCCCTCACCAAAAAGCCACTCCTCCGTTCAATCTCGTTGAGTGTGCCGCAATACAGTATACCCCTCAATCATCAACATACAACCACCCGGCTTGTGGTAGTGCACTTGCACAAACCTACATCACCACCATACTATGAGCATCTCATGAAACCATTACACATCCCTAGAATTTTCAGACCATTAACATTTATAGATAGACTCTTGAAGTGTCAATGGAGGTTTTCCTTTAACGTAGTCACCACCTTATTCCCTCCCCCTTTAATACGCCCATGATCTTCAATCACCATTCTGTGATTCTGCTTATCACATTCCCCTGCCCCTGGACCCCTCCCAGTTCCATGCTACAACCACTTCAGCCCAAACCTTTTTTGCCCGAACCTGTGCCGGAGTGAGCACATCCACATCGTCCACTCCGAGGGCACTGCCCTCTCATTTCCAGACACTCGAGCCTTTCTTCCGCCTCCCACCTGGAAGCCATCCCCCACTTCCGCCCCACTGTGCCAATTTGCAACCCAGCCTCACCTGGTCTCTGAGCATGCCTTCCCCCCATCTCACCACCTGGAACCCCAGCAGCATCCAGGGCCACCCACAAGCCCCTCAACTGTTGACCTCATCCTGGGGTCCCTACAGGTCCGTGGAGGACTGAATCAATGTAGCCCCACGGCCCTGTCCCTCACCCAGTGACACCACTCCTTTGGTCGCCGGGTGCCCTGCCCGGCAGGCATGTCCTCTCTTCGAAGAGTTACACACACTTCCTCCCTCAAGGCCCTCCTCGACATCCACACTCCAAGCCTTGTTAGCAAGAAACCGACTCAGGACGAGCCAATCCACCGTCCCAAGGGGGTCCTCTGGAAGGCCTCCTTATCTGCTCCTTCGCCTGTGTAACCCTGTTGCTTTTTTTAAAAAAAAAACTCACTGCGCAGCAATGTGATCATATGCACCACATAAGCGACTGTAATTTTGTTGCCCTGCGTAAGTCCCATTACTTGAGTCTGAATCTTCTAGGAAAATATAGGAAGGAATAGGATGCTCATGTCTTTTTAAGGAAAAAACTTCCTTCAGGCATCCCCAGAATATGATCCTACCATCCATTTCCCCAATGTCGCCAAATGAACAGTCCCCCCAAACTTCTCGAAGACGGCACGTAGGTTCTGCCTCGATTTGCCTCAAAGGTACATTTCTATCTTCACCCACGTATTATTGGCGGGACACATCATGTAAGCCTTACCGTCACTGCAGATTTACTGTACACAAAGATCTGGAACCTGGCTACTATGTCCTCATATACACCCAAGCATTGAGAAATTTCAACGAAAAATTCTATATGCCGCCCGTTTTCAAGGCTACACCAAACAGCTCTTCGTTGGCAGCCCGTATGTGTCCCTGATGATGGCAGGTAATAAAACTTGAGCTGAGTGGGCATGCACAGCCCCACGCACCACTTCTATGCCGACAGAGTGTTTACCCTTCTTCTTGCCCGCTGCGCCATTTGAGAAAACCAAGTTGTCACCCGCTGACAGCAAGAGGGCAACTCAGCTCACGTCCACTCGTCCTCAAAGGTTGAGCGACGAATGACACACAAGAGATTAGTGCAGAAGCTAGAGCATCAGGCGCATATAACAGGAAGGGCACTGCAATGGATCAGAGAATACCTGACAGGGAGGCAACAACGAGTCAGGACGTAATGAGTATCACAGTGGGGCAACCAACCTGTGACGAGCGGGTCCCACAGGGGTCGTCCAAGGACCATAGCTATTTTTTGGTATATGTGAACGCATGACGGAAGGGTTAGACTCAGAAGTGTCCCTGTTTGCAGATGATGTGAAGTTTAATGAGGAGAATTAAATCTGATGAGGACCAGGCAGGACTTCAAATAGACTGGACAGACTGGACACCTGGTCCAGCAAATGGCTTCTCGAATTTTAATCTGCAAATGCAAAGTCATGAAGATAGGGGATGGGCACATAAGACCACAGACAGAGTATAGGCAGGGTGGCCAAAAGACTGCAAACCTCACTCAAGGAGAAAGATCTTGGGGTAGTAAACACCGAGCATGTCTCCGGAAGCACACATCAATCAGATAAACTGCTGCAGCATATGGCGCCTGCACTCCTGAGAACAGCATTCCGATACCTTATAAGGATCATTCAAGACACAGGGGGTACACCGGTATGTCAGCCCATACTGGAGTATGGCAGCACCTGTTTTGAAACCCGCACATGATAAAAAAGCACGTCCAAGAAACTAGAGAAAGTACAAAGGTTTGCAACAAGGTTAGTTCCAGAGCTAAGGGGAATGTCCTATGATAGAAAGTTTAAGGAAATCGGCCTGACGACACTGGAGGACAGGAAGGGTCAGGGGGACATGATAACGACATATAAAATACTGCGTGGAATATACAAGGTGACAAGGACAGGATGTTCCAGGAGGGGACACAGAAACAAGAGGCACAATTGGAAGTTGAATACACAAATGAGTCAGAGAGATAGTAGGAAGTATTTCTTCAGTCAAGAGTATGTAAGGCAGTGGAATAGCCATAAATGACGTATGGAGCAGGAACAATACACAGTTTTAAGACGAGGTGATAAAGCTCAATGGAGCGGGAGAGAGAGGGCCCATAGCTACCGTGAAGAGGCGGCCAGAGCTAGACTCGACCCCTGCAACCACAAATAGGTGAGTACAAAATAGGTGAGTACACACACTACACACACTCGCATAAAAAGGTTAAGGGAAATTTGCCCTGACGACACGAGAAGACGGAGGTCAGGGGGAGACAAGTGATAACGACATATAAAAAAACTGAGCGGAAAGACAAGGTGGACAAAGACAGGATGTTCCAGGTGGGGACACAGAATTAAGAGTCACAAGTGGAGTTGAAGACACAGATATCAGAGAGATATTAGGAAGTAATTCTTCATCCAAGATTGTCAGAAGTGGAATAGCCTAGAAAGTGATGTATGGAGAGCAGAACCATACATAGTTTTAAGACGAGGTATGATAAAGGCTCATGGACGGGGAAAGAAGGACCCAGTAGCAAACCGGAGAAGAGGGCCGGTCCAGGAGCAAGGACTCGACCCCGGCACCACAAATAGGTGAGTACAAATAGGTGAGTAAAACACACACCACACACACACACCCACACACACACACACACACCCACACACATGACAGACACACACACGCACACATACACACACAATACACACACATACACACACATACACACACATAACACACACATAAACACACACCCCACACACACACACACACACACACACACACACACACGTACACACAATACACACCACGCACGCACGCACGCACAAACACACACACACAACACACACACACAGACACCAACACACACACGAGAGTCCAATAACAACATCAGTAGTTACCTTTGACATCCCGCCGGAAGTTGGCACCTAATGTTAATTAACGATATGCACCCGGTGGTTGCCAGTGAGTGTGTCACAGTATAGGTGCCAGTGTGTTGGTGCCAGTGCCAGATGGAGCCGAGCGTGAGGGATGCCACTGTGAATGGTGGCCAGTGTGAGGGTTGCCATTGTGAGGGTTCCGGTGTTAGGGGTCAGGTGGAAATGCCAGTGTGAGGGTGCCAGTGTGAGGGTGCCAGTTGTGAGTTGACCCCCGCCAGTGGATGGTGGCCAGTTTATGGTACCAATGATTAGTGCTAGTGTGAGGGTGCCAGTGTGATCGGTGCAAAACCACAAGATGAAGTAGGAAGGTGCCATTTATCTATCCACGAGGATGCTAGACAATTAGTCCAATCTATGTCCATTCAGCCAACTCCTAAGCAGGCCACCTGGTGCATCAATGCCTGAATACCCAGACTGTTACTGACTTTTGACAAACAGTCCTATGTACAGAACCTCAGCCCAGCTGGTCATGAACTGATTTGAAGACAGCCGAAAGTTTGTTGGTTATGCACGTAGGGAGAGCGTTGAAGAGTCCTGAACCCTGACAACTCAACGAGAGTTCTCTCTGTTGCAACGTCAAACCCTTATTATTATTAAGTTACTCTGCCACGTCTGTAAATCTCCCTCTTGCTTGTCAAAGTAAGTAATTTTGGTGTGCAGGGTTGGTTCTAGTCCCTCCAAAACTTTCCAGGTGCAAATTATTATGTACCTTTCTCCCCTGTATTCCAGGAAATACAGTTTAAGGGACTTCAGGCGTTTTCAGTAGATCAGATGCTCGAATGTACATGAGTAGTGAAAGTTCTCTGTATGTTTTCTAGCTCAGCAATTTCACCTGGAAGGGGACCGTCAGTATGGAACAGTACAGTAGTCTGGAGAGAACACGGTACTTTTGAAAGCTCTGTTAATCCAGATATCATTTTTTTGCGGTAGTAATATTGTTGCGATCCTTGAATGTGAGATCTTCTGGTATCATCTCTCTCATGTCTTGTACTTAAATTAAAGTTTGTCACTGAAGAGTCTACTTCATTGTTCACCTCATATCCATCCTGTGGACGGTATCGCAAGAGTATATGGATACACGAGAGGCCTAGTAACTAGGCCCCCAGAATGGTTGACAGGAATACGTCTGGCTTATCCGCTTTCAAACAAATTTAAGAAATATGCTTCATATATCTGGTATCTTATTTTTATTAATACGAAATCCTGACATCACATGGGTTATTATACTGTCTATCTTTAAGATAAGATAAGATTTCGTTCGGATTTTTAACCCCGGAGGGTTAGCCACCCAGGATAACCCAAGAAAGTCAGTGCGTCATCAAGGACTGTAACTTATTTCCATTGGGGTCCTTAATCTTGTCCCCCAGGATGCGACTCACACCAGTCAACTAACACCCAGGTACCTATTTGCTGCTAGGCGAACAGGACAACAGGTGTAAGGAAACGTGTCGAAATGTTTCACCCGTCGGGAATCGAACCCGGGTCCTCCGTGTGTAAAGCGGAAGCTTTAGCCACCAGGCCACTCAGTAAGTGGATAATCAAACACATAATGTTCAAGATAGTGATCAGTAAGCTGGCTACATTACATTTGGTTCGATCATCATCTGTGTGTCTCCCAAACTGTCATAAGTACTTGTAAACAAGCCTAAACTTGGACACTACAACATTATTCAGTTTACATTGCAAACATACTTATCCATGTTCATGTTATCATAGTGGGTTATAGATCTTCTTGAGCTTCTAACTGCATTCCTATAACATCCAGTTTCATTATTTACTTCTCTAATGTTTTTCCTAATGCTAGACACAGACACATCAAAAATAAATTCTGCATTTAACCTTTAGGGTATTTTTAGGGTTAACTTATCAACTTTGTACTGAAAGAATAATCTAATGTGTTATGGAATTCACAACAATTGTACATTAATTCCTTTTTCTGGGATTTTTTATTAACTATAAGTGGCTTATCCAGTGAACTTGGTAGTGATTATGTGAGTCAAGAAGCTTCAGTGATGCCTTCCAGTCTTCCAGAGTGAATTAACTCAAAGTGTCCTCATTGAACATCATATTGTTATCTGAGGCTCAGTGGAAGGTTTGATTTATAGCCGCTTTAAGATTACCTGTGTCTTGATGGCTGCCACTCTCACGAAGAGTGATGTCACCAAAGGATGTTACTGGGTTATCGCTATGTCTTTGTCTGTTTCGGATATAAGAATGAAAAACATAGAGCCAGTAAAATATACAGCCAATAAGGCATTTAAATTACTGGGAATGCCTTAAATTCTTAAATATGTACTCACTGGAGCGGAGGACAGAGAGATACATTATAATATATACCTGGAAAGCACTAGAAAGGCCTGGGGGTTGGGCCC
>NW_026505175.1:0-16993 GCF_026875155.1 Cherax quadricarinatus
GGGGGGAAATTTAATCTGGAGTATCTGAGAGAGTTAGGCAAAGGAAGGGGTGGCAGTAATGTTGAATGATCATTTTGGGGGAAAGGGAAAAAAAGAGAATTGAATGTGTAAATTCAAGAATTTTTGTTTAAAAGTAAAGGTTGGATGCGAAAGGGGGTCTGGTAAGCGTTTTGCACCGGGAGAAGAGAGGAAAGAGGAGGAGAGAGATTTTGGGGATTTTAAGTAAAATGTATAGGAGCCTTTAAACCCAAGTGAAAGAAATTGTGGTAGGGGACTTAAATGTAAATAAGAAATTTTTAGAGGGGTGTGGTAGGTGTTTGGGGTGCCAGGTGTAAATGTAAGGGGGAGCCCTTTGTTTGAATTTGTATAGAAGGGGTTTATTATAGGAATACATTTTTTAAAAAAAGAGGATAATAAGTATACACGATATGATGTAGGGCGAAATGACAGTATTTGTTGGATTATGTATTGGTAGATAAAAGATTTGAGTAGACTCAGGATGACATGTTTTAGAGGGGGCACAGTATATCAGATCACTTTCTAGTTTAGCTACACTGAGAGTAAAAAAGGGAGTGGGATCAAGGAGAATAGAACACGGGAAGGAGAGGGGAAGGTTTTTTAAACTAAAAGAGGAGGGAGTTGGGTAAGAAATTTTAAACAGCTATTGGAGGATAGATGGGCTAATGAAGCATAGGGAATGGGGTTTGAAAGGTATGGGGTAGGTTTAAAAATGTTGTTGGTTTTTTAGCAGAAGTTTTGGTTACAGGAAAGTGGTGAGGGGGAAGAGGAGCGATTGTGGAATGATGATGTAAAGAGTAGTAGGGAGAAAAAGTTTGCATATGAAAGTTTTACAAAGTGAAGGATTTAAAGGGGGGAAAAGTATATGGGAAAAAGGAGAAGTTAAGAGAGTGGTGAAGCAATTAAAAAGAGAGCCAAAAAGAGAGAGTGGGTGAATGTTGTCAACAAATTTTTTTGAAAATAAGAAAGTTTTGGAGTGAGATTTTAAAAAGTTAAGAAAGCCTAGAGAACAAATGGATTTGTCAGTTAAAAATAGGAAGGAGAGTTATTAAATGGAGAGTTAGAGGTTTTTGGGAAGATGGAAGGATTTTTGGGGAAAATTGTTAAATTTTGAGAAGATAGGAAAAGCTGTGATTTCGTGTATAGGGCGGGGGGGGAATTTAACTCTTGTGGAGTGAGGAAGACCCAGTTTGAGTGGGGGGAAGTTCGTGAGGCAGTAGGAAAAATAAAAGGGGGTAAGGCAGCCGGGATTGAGGGGGATAAAGATAGAAATGAAAAAACAGGTGGGGTATATTTTTGGGGTGGTTGGTGCAATTATTTAATAAATGTATGGAAGGGGTAAGGTACCTGGGGTTTGGGCAGAGAGCATGCATGTTCCTTTGTATAAAGGCAAAGGGGATAAAAAAGAGAGTGCAAAAATTATAGGGGGTAAGTTGTTAGTGTCCCGGGTAAAGTGTATGGTAGAGTTAAAATTTGAAAGAATTAAGAGTTTAAAACGGAGAATAGGAAGCAGATGAACAAGGGGCTTTTGGAAAGGTTTGGGGTGTGTGGCCAGTGTTTACAGTGAAACTATAAGTGAAAGTTTTAGTAAGGCAAGAGGTTTTTTTGGATTTAGGATTTTGGAAAAAGGCGATGACAGGGGGGATAGGGGGGGGAATTGGAGATGTTGCAAGTGTGTGGTGTAGGGGGTAGGTTACTGAAAGCAGTGAAAGGTTTTTTTCGAGGATATGAGGCTCAAGTTAGAGTATGTAGGAAAGAGGGGAAATTTTTTCCCAGTAAAAGTAGGCCTTAAACAAGGATGTGTGATTTACCTGGTTGTTTAATATATTTTAGATGGGGTTGTAAGAGAAGTAAATGCGGGGTCTTGGGAAGAGGGGGTGGGGGTTTTTAAAATAAAAAATCACACCAAAGTGGGGGTTGTCACAGTGCTCTTTGCTGATGCCTGTGCTTGGGAGATTTTGAAGAGAAGTTGCAGAGATTGGTGGATGAATTTGGTTGGGGTTTCAAAAAAAGAAAATTAAGGTGAATCAGGAAGGTAAGGTTATGAGGAAACAAAAAGTTTTAGGTGATGAAAGATGTATAGTTTAAGGGGAGAGTAGGAGGAGTTAAAAGATTCAATTTTTGGGATGGACGTGTCAGCGGAGGGGTTTATAAAAGTGAGGTGAATATAAAATTGTGAAAAAAAAAGGTGAGTGGGCATTAGGAGTTGGGGAAACAAAGAACTTTGTCCTTGGAGGCAAAGAGGGGATGTATGAGAAAAATTTTTTACCAACGCTTTATATGGGTGTGAAGCGGGGTGATGAATTTTGCAGCGGGGAAAAGCTGGGGCTGGAGATTCATGCTGAGGGCAAGTGTGGTGTGAATAAAATGCAGAGAATTGGGTTTTTGGGAAGTTGGAGGGGGTGGGGGATTACCAAAATGTTGCCAGGGGGGCTGGGGAAGGGTTGTTGAGGTGGTTCGGACTGTAGAGAGAATGGGGCGAAAAAATGACTTCAAGAGTGTATCAGTCTGTAGTGGAAAGGGAAGGGGGGGTAGGGGTCGGCCTGGAAGGGTTTTAGGGAGGGGGGTTTTAAAAGGAGGTTTTTGTGGAGGGGCTTGGGCTTTCCCAGGCATGCGGAGCGTGTTTTATAGGGGTGAAAAGGAGACAATGGTTTTTAATACTGACGTGTGTTGGGGTGTGAGCAAAGTAACTTTATGAAGGGTTTAGGGGAAACGGCAGGCCGGACTTGAGTCTGGAGATGGGAAATAAGTGCCCGCATCTGAAGGGGGGGGTGTTAATGTTCAGTTTTTTAAAAAGTAGTGTAAAGCACCCTTTGGCAAGACAGTGAGGAGTGAATATGGTGAAAATTTTTTTTTTTCGGGCCACCCTGCCTTGGGGGAATCGGCCGTGTGAAATAAAATAAAAAAATATATAATATATATATATTTATAATATATATTATATAAATATTATATATATATATATATATTTTATATATATATATTAAATTTTATATTTATATATTTTAAAAATTATATTTTTATATATATGTGTTAAATAAATATGTCGTGCCGAAAGGCAGAACTTGCCATATTGGCTCAAATAGCCATATAGGACAAGCGAAAATTTGGGGTATGCAAAAATTCGCCAAATCGTTCTAAACCAACGAAAAAAAAACCCCCCCCTGTGTTTGTTAAATTTTAAACAAAAACTAAAATATATTTTGGGTTTGGGGTTTGGCTAAAAAAAAAATTGGGTTTTTGTAAAAAATAAAAGGGTTGGTAAGTTTTTTAAATTCTTTTTGGGGCAAAAAATTTAAATTTTTTTTTCATTAACTTAATAAAAAAATATATCCCTTTTTTAAACCCATAAAGAAAATTTTTTGAAAGGGCTTTTTTTTAAATTTAGTTTTTTTGTTAATTGACCGGGTTTTTCTATTCGGCACGACATAATATAATATGCAATAAAATCACAAATAAAAGGGGATTTTAAAAAAAGCAAAACAACCACTCGAAAGAATAGAGAAATTCCAAGCGCTTTTTTGGGCTATCACATTATCAAGGAACTATTTCTATGATAGTTCCTTTATAATTTAGTAGTCCCCGAAAGCGCCCTTGGGAAATTTTTCTTTTTTTTCAGAGTGGTTGGGTTTTTCATTTTATAATATATATATATATATATTTTATATATATATATATATATTTTAATTTTATTATATATATATTAAATATATATTTATATATATATATATAATACAAAAAGTATATAAATATTTTATAATATTAAAATATATATATTATATATATATTATATTATATATATATAAAATATTTTTAATATATTATATATTTTAAAATTTTGTGTGTATGTGTGTGTGTGTGTGTGTGTGTGTGTGTGTGTGTGTGTGGGCAAATAATTCGCAAAGGGAGCCGAAATATACCCAAACCTAATTTCCCGGGTGAAGGAGACTCGAAACCCCCACGAACCTTGGAACAAGGTATGCAGTTTCTTTAAAAATTACCCACACTAGACCAATACCTTTGGGGCCAGCTTGGGTTTAGACTTTGAACCAAAAAGCCAGCTTTTTAGGATGAAAAGCTGTAAGCCTTCTCCCCGAAAGGGCTTTTGGATCAAAGTCCAGTGCCAACTGGACTTTCCCAAAATAATGGTTTCCCGTGTTTTGTAGATTGGTAAAGCGCTCCGGAAACCTTTTTCCCAAAGGGTTTGTAGGTTCGAGTCTCCCTTTAGCCAGAGATCAGTTTTTTGTGTATATTTCAAACCCGCTCTTGCGGGAAATTTCCCTTTCATTGTTAATATCTCTAGTAAGGTGATGCATGGGGGGATGAGATAAAAAAGTTAAGCCTTCCCCCTGAAAGTGGCTGCCTTTGGGATCAAAGTTGGGGCAAGTGGACCCCAAGGCAACCCAGTGTGGGTAGTTTTGGTAAAGCATGCGTACCTTTTCCCAAGGGTTTCGTGGTTCGAGTCCTTCACCCAGGTCAGTGTTTGTGTAATTTCGCCTGCTCTTGCGAATTCCTTGCGGTTAAATCTCTAGAAGGCGATCATGCGGGGATGAGCGAAAAGTGTAAGCCTTCTCCCTGAAAGCTGGCTCCCCCGGATCAAAGTCAGCCAAGCTGGACCCCAAAGGTATTCGTCCAGGTGGGTAAGGGAAAAGCACTGCGTACCTTGTTCCAAGGTTCGTAGGTTCGAGTCTCCTACACCAGAGATCATGTTTGTGTTATTTAGGCTGCCCTTGAAAATTTCCCTTGCATTTTTATCTCTAGAAAGGGGTGATGCATGCGGGGGTGGACGAAAGCTTAACCCTTCCCCCTGAAAGCTGGCTGTTGGATCAAAGTCTAGCGAAGCTGGACTCCAGGGTCTGGCCCAGTGGGGGTGTTTGGTAAAGCACTGCGTTCCTTGTTCCAAGGTTCGTGGTTCGGTCTCCTTCAGTAGAGATCAGTGTTTGTATATATTATGTTTTATATATATATATTTTTATATATATTTTATATATATAATTATATATATATAAAATATAAATATATAAAAATAGATATATAAAATATAAAATTTTTAATATATAATATAATATATAATATATATATATATATCGGTTTTAAGAAATGAAACAGTTTAAAAAAAACACCATGGGTATATAAATTGAGAAATACTCTAATTCGGTGTACAAGTTACACATCTCTGTTTTACAAGGTGCAGGGCTTGTTGCAAGGGAACGGAGCTGTATATTTATTCGGGTAAACCGGTTTTTAAAAGGTATGCCCTTACGGTTTAGGGGCCCTTGCTGATGATGAACATGGGTAAAAGGAAAAGAGAGAGAGAGAGAGAGGAGAGAGAGAGAGGGGAGAGAGAGAGGGGAGAGAGAGAAGAGAGAGAGAGAGAGAAGAGAGAGAGAGAGAGAGAAAGAGAGAGCAGAGCGAAATCGAAACACAGCCATGTCACTCCTGTCAACATGGAAAAGACCCTTGAGACAATAACTCAAGAAAAATGACAGAGTTTTTGACTATCACTGATAGTTTGTATCATCAATAGGGCTTCAGGAAAAGGGTTACTCAGCTGTGATCTGTTGTTAAACCTCCCACCGTCACTGGATAAACCCAAAGCAGTTTTGTGTGGTAGACTGGACATTGTGGCACTTTCGACCGGGTTGGCACCGGGGCCTCTTACCAAAACTTCAACCCGGGGAAATTGCAGGCTTCCCCTACCTCCTCAGTGATTACCTTCTGGAGATCTCTAAGTGTAGTTCTAAATAAAACGGAATCACCAAATCCTTTTGGGGGAAGTGTTCCCAAAGGTACGTGGGGGACCATTTTTAGGATGTCCCCCTTCAACGACCTTCTTCATTCTCCAAAATCACATGCTATGGGAAGACTGCACACTGACATTCACTTTTCCAAGAGAAGAAATGCCAGTGCTCTAACTAAACAATCCCAGTGACGCTATATCGCTTGGGGGGAAATAGATGGCAAATAACTTTGCACCTGAGAAAACGCAAATGATATCGTCTTGGCATTATGGGAATGCTGGGCAGTAGTAAGGATGAATGGGGGGGTGTTGGCACCTGGGGGAAAAAGTTGATATCCCTTGGGGGGAAAACTGACTCCAAACTAACCATGAAAACCATGTTTTAAATCTTGCAAACAAGGCAGCCTGGAAGCTTACAGCAATTCGCCGATTCGATCACTTGACAGTAGGGGGTTGCAAAAATTCGTAGAGGAAAAAGTGCGCTCGCACCTTGAGTATGCTCCACTTTTTGGTTTGTCTGCCCCCCTTCATTGCGGGGCTGCTTGACAGAGTAGAGAACAGAGAAGACTTCATCTCTCGCCCCGGACCCTCCGGATGATCTGTCATTTCGCAGGCCTTCAACTAGATGATGTGGGTGGCCTTTCTTTATGTACAAAGGCCAATATTGTCAAAGTACCACTTGGATCCCTTCGAGGCGCGTGAAAAACTTTTTTGCCACAAGCGGGCAGAAAAAGCAACTTCATCTGGGTGTACCCTTCTCCCGAAAATTCACCCATCTGAGATATATATACCCCGGAGATCGAGTATTGAACACATTGAAGCATTGTGTCAATGGATAAGTCAGTTGATCAAATGAAAATTGGCCCAAGATGGCTCCAAATTCTCCTGTCCCTACTTGTATGTTCATAACAATAAAATGCTTTCAATGAGTGATGTAGGTAAAGCTCTTACTTGCCAATAAAGTTAGGGAAACCCTTAACTTATATAGCTGTCTTAAAACAGGGGTCCTTAACCTTGTCAAACCCCGTGTAAAAAAAAAAAAAAAAAAAAAAAAGAGAGAGAGAGAGGAAGAGAGAGAGAAGACAGACAGACAGACAGACGACAGACAGACGACAGAAAAAAAAGACAGACAGACAAAAAGAGTAAAGAAAGAGCAAGATGTCTCTCGGGCCTGGACCATCCCCGGGTTGATCATCATTTTAGAGAACCTTCAAACCCGGAGGGTATGGGCGGTTTATTGTTATGTTTAAGGCCCAAAATTTCAAATGCCACCTTAGTTCCCCTTCTGGACAGCGAGAAGCAAACTTCAATACCACAATTCAGGGAGCAGCGCAACTTTTACGTGGGGTTCCCCCTTTGCAGAACACACTTTATCTGAGGTCATTTATCCCCGGGTGACTCAAGTATGGAACACATTCCCACGATCATGATGTGGTGAGATAAACAGTTGATCAAAAAGAAAGCGGCCCACGTGGGCCCTCAGGGCCCAGAGATGGGTCCCAAATTCATCTTGTTCCCTACTTTTATGTTTCTTAACAATAAAATGTTTTAAAAAAGCTGTAGGATAAAGCTCTTACTTTTTAACAAAATTAGGAGATCTTCCAGTAAATTTCAAGAAAAAACTAACCTTGCAACACCAAATAAAAAAGAGGAAGAAGACAAAGAAAATACAGAGAGAGAAAAGGGGGAACAAAAAAGAGAGGGGAGAGAGAGAGGGAGAGAGAGAGACAGACAAAAACAGACAGAAGACGCAGAAGACAGACAGAGAGGGACAAGCACTACCCCAGGGGAAAACATTCCCCCACGACTTAACAACCCACCACCCCTGTCCCAACACACCACCATGCAAAAACCATCACCAAAGTAACAAACCCAACACACTGTCACTACCAAAAAACACTGTCACAAACCCACCACAATTGTCAAACCCACCACCACTGTCAAAACCATTCACCACAGTCACAACCCCCACCACTGTCACAACCTCAACCACTGTCAAAACCCCCCACCACTGTCATACCCCAAAACCACTGTCACAACCCTACCTAATTGTCACAAACCCCCCACAACTGTCAAAAACAATCTCAAACTGTCAACCCCCCACCACTGTCACAACCTAACCAATTGTTAACAATCCCCCCACAACTGTCAAAACCACCAAAAGTAACAACCCTCCCACTGCACAACCCAAAACCCCCCTCTCACAACCCAAAACACTGGACCACCTACAAAAAATTGCACACCCCAAAACAACTGGGAAAAACCCACCACCCCTGCACAACCTTCCACCTTGCACAACCTGCGACAACTGTCACAACCCACCATCACTGTCCCAGATACCCAAAGTAGCAATCCACCACCACTGTACAAAACCCACCACCACTTTCACAACCCCCAACCTGCCATAACCCAAAATCACAGTCGAAACCCCCCACACGCAAACCACAAAAACTGCACAACCCCACCACCCTGTCACATCCACAACCATTATCCAAACCCCCCAAATGTTTAATACACCAGCACTGTCCCCAAAACCCCCATCACCCCTGTCACTACCCAAAACCACTGTCACAACCCTTCCCCTGATACAAACCACCCCCAACTGTCACAACCCCCACCCTGTCACAACCCCGGGGACCCTGCCCAATACCCAAAAAAACCCTTGTCACAACTCTCCACCACTGTCACAACCCACCCCAACTGTACAACCCCCAACCACTGTCCAACCAACCACCCCTGTCAAACAAAAACCATGTCAAACCTCAAAAAATGTCAAACCTCAACAACTGTCACAACACACTGCTACTGTACAACCACCAAAATGCACAAGCCCCCCACAACTGTCCAACCCCCCACCCCGTCACAAAACCCCCAAACTGTCAAACCCCCCCCCTTTTAACACCCCCAATGTCACAACCCCCCCATCTGTACAAACCAACCCCTGTCACAACCCACACCCTGCCATAACCCACCCCAACGGCACAACCCACCACCCTGTCCCAACCCCCCCACCACTGTCAAAACCCACCACCACGTTAAACACACCCCCCTGTCAAACCCACCCCAATTTTCGAACCCACAACCAATGTCAAAACCCACCCCCCCTGTCACCCCCAAAACCACTGCACAACCCACCACCACGTCCAACCCCCCCCACCTCTGTCACAACAACAACCACTGTCACAAAACAAATACCAAGTCATAACCCCCCAAACTGTCACAACCCACCATCCTGTCACAACCAAAAATAACTGTCACTCCTACCATCATTTTTAACAACCCCCCCACCCCTGTCAAACCCACCACCACCATCACAAACCCCCCACACTGTAAAAACCCCCCAAAAACTGTCACAACAACCTCCCTGTCACAACCCCCCTTAACCACTGCCCCAACCCACCACCACTGTCACAACCCCCCACCACAGTAAAAAAAACCCCCCACCACTGTCACAACAAAAACCACTGTCACAACCCCCGTAAGTCCAACCCACCGACACTGTTAAAACCCACCCCACTTTCGCAGCCCCTCCCCCTGCACAACCCACCAAAACTGTCAAAACCACCACAAAAAAATCAAACCCCCCCCACAAAAAAGTCAAAAAACCCCCCAACACTATACAACTAAAAAAAAGTAAAAACCACCACCACTGTCACAACCCACTTCTGTCACAACCCATCCATTTCACAACCCACCGACCTGTCGCAGCCAAACACCCCTTTGAAGCCCCCCTCCACTGTCACAACCCCCAACCACCGTCCCAAACCCACCCCCACTGTGACAAACCACCACCACTGTCACAATCCCACCACTGTCACAACCAAACCCCCATTTCACAGCCCCCCACCACTGTAAACCCATCCACCCCCTGTCTCAAACCACCACCTCTGTCACAAAATACCACAAATGTATAACCCACCCCACTGTAAAACCCACCACATGTCACAAGCACCACCCTTCCAAACCCCATCACAATTCCCCCAAAACACCCCCACTGAAAAGCCCACCCCAAAAGTCACAAAGCACCCCACTTTCATACCCACGCCACTCTCACAAACCAAAAAAACCCCTAACACAACCCACCCCAACTGTCACTCCCCAGCAAAATGTCACAAAACCCAACACCACTGTCACAACCACCAAAATGCACAACCCATCGCCCCGTAAAAAACCCCCAACACTCTCAAAAACCCACCCCCCACTGTTTCAACCCCCAACAACTGTCACAACCCAAAACCCCTGTACAACCCACCACCCCTGTCACAAACCCCAAATCTCTATCACAACCCAAAACACCAATGTCACAAACCCACCGTGCACAGCCCCCCACAAAAATCACAAAAGCACCCCCACTGTCACTCCCACCCCCACTGTAACAACCCAATACCCCTGTAAAAACCCCCCACAAGTGCCAAAAACCCCCACACTTTCAAACCCACCAAAACTGTCACAACCCCCAACACTCTCGCAAGCCCCACCACTCTCACAAATTGGGCCCCCACTGAATTTAACCCCAAAAATATGTCACAACCAAGACCCCTGTCACAACCCACACACTGTCAAACCAACTACCACTGTCACAACACACCACCCCTCTCACAACCCCCCAACTATATCAAAAACCACCCCCAATGTTACAACCCAACACAATGTCACAACGTAAAAACCACTGCGACAACCCACACAACTGTCACAAACTCAATACCAAGGTCCAACCCAAACACGCACAACCAACCACAAAATGTCCAACCCACCCATGTGACAACCCAAAAAAACGTCACAACCTACCATCCTTGTCACCACCCCGCCACTGTCAAAAAACCCCCCACCATACTTAGTGCACAAGCTCACTACTGTATGACTGGCACTACTGTGGCACTAGCTGCACTATGTATGACCCAGCTAAATACTGTAGTGCACCAGCTGCACTACTGTGGACCTAAGGCCCACTGTGTGCACCTACTGCACTCTGTAGTGTACCTAGCGCATGCTGTAGTGCACCTAGCTCATATGTATGCACCCCAAACAAATTGTCACAACCCCCCACCACTGACACAACTACCAAAATTGTCCAACCCCCACCATGTCACAACGCAATTTCCTTGAAACAACATACCCCCACTGTCCAACCCACCACCACTGTATAACCCCTCAATGTCACAAACCAAAACCCCTGTCACAACCCACTATCATTGTACAAATCACCACAATTGACAACCCTCCGCCTCACACAAACCCCCAAAAAACTTTAAAAACCCAACACCACTGTCACAAACCCCCCAATTAACCCCCCTCCCCAATTGTACAACCCCCACGACTGTCCAACCCAAAAAACCCTTCGAAAAAACCCCCACAACTGTCACAACCCCCCAAAAAAACCCCCTTTCACAACCAAAACCCCACTTTCACAACCCACGACCACTGTAAACCCCCCACCCCGTCCAACTAAAAAAACCATTTCCAACCCAAAAACCCCTGTCCCAAAAACCCTGCTACTTTCCAAAACCACCGACACCGTTAAACCCACCCACCGCCCCGTTTCCTGTCACAACCCCCCAGCACAAATAAATGTAACAACCCCCCCCCCATTGAACAACCCAACCCGTCACAAAATGCACCAATGCTAACCCACCAACTTTCCCCCGAACCCGTCAAGGCCCAATCTGTACAAAAATACCAACATGTCACCCAACCCACCACCCACCCCCCACAAAACCCAACCACCACTGTAACAAAACCCCCACCACCACTTAACAAAATCCACCAATGGGAAACCCACCCTGTCCCCAAAAGCCACCATGTCACAGCCCACCACCCTGTCCCCAACATACCACCAAGTCATAACCCCCCCACATTTTCAAAACCCCCCACCACTGCACAGCCCCCCCCCTCTGTACAACATACCACCAGTCATAAAACCCCCCACCCTTTTTCAAAACCCACCACCATGTCACAACCCCCAACATAACACAACCCCATTACCAATGTCACAACACACCACCACTGTCACAGCCCAAACTAATGTCCCCAATCCCCCACCCTCTCACTACCCCCCAAAAGCTGGGCAAAACCAACCAACTGTCACAAAACCACAAAACTGTCCCAACCCCCATCTCTGTCCAACCCACAAAACCCGTCCCAAACCCCCCACCATTTTTACAACCCCCCACCATTTTTACAACCCCCCCAAAACTGAACAACCTTCCCCCATTTTTAACAAACCCCGCTCTCAAAACCCCCCAAAACTCTCGCAACCCACTCCCCTGTCACAAACAACCTCCACGCATAACCCACACATCTGTCACAACCAACCACCACTTTTTCAACCCCCCACCCTGTCAAAACCCCCCACCACTCTCGGAACCCACCACCACGTCACAAAAAAACACCCTGAGATAACCAACACACGTCAAACGTACCATTACTGTACAACCCCCCCCACGGGCACAACCCACCCCCACTTTTAAACCCCCACCACTGTCACAACCAACCCCACTGAACAACCCAAAAACCCCTTCAAAACCCCCCCATCTTCTGCACCCACCACCACTGCCGCAACCCACCCAACTATCACAACCCCCCACCACTGCACAAAACCCCCCACCACTATCGCAAACCCCCCACCCTGTCGCAAAAACCCCCACCACTGTCCAAACAAACCACTTTCACAAAAACAAACCCCTTTTACAACCACCACCACGTCACAATCACAACCACGTGACAACAAAAAACCCCTTTCACAATCTACCCCCACGTCACAACCCTGACTGTCCCAACCCCTTTTTGACACTGCCAACCCCCCACAATGTGCAACCCACTATCACTTTCCCAACGCACCACAACGTCCCAACCAACAACCCTGTGGGAAACCTCCACAACTGCCACAACCACCCCACTGTCACAACCCACCACACTGTCACGACCCACCCCATCGTCCAACATACCCAAAAATATCCAACACACTTCCACTCCATAAACCCCCAGAAATGTCACAACCCACCCCCCTTATCACAACCCACCCCCACTGTCACAACCACCACGAAACCCACCACCACTGTCACAAACCCCAAAAAAATTCACAAACTACTCATTGTCACAACCCAAAAACCCCTGTCCAATACAACACATCCATCACAACCCATCACCAGTGTTCCCAAACCCACCACCACGTCACAACCCCCCACCCGTCACAACCCAAAAAAAACGTCACAACCTCTCATTATTTTCACAAAACCCACCACCCCCCCCCCCAATCACAACCAACCCCCCTCAAACCCCCCACCACTGTAAAAACACCACCACTGTAAAAACACCACCAATGTCACAACCCCCAACCTTGTCCCAAATCGCCCCCCACTGCAAAGCCCGCCACCTCTGTCACAACGTACCACCACTGTCAAAACCCACCACCATTTTCAAACCCCACCACCTCTGTCACAAACCCCCCCCACTGTCACAACCCCCCACCACTGCACAAACCCCAAAAAAAAATTCACAACCATCATCTTTTTTCCCCAAAAGCAAAACCACTGTCACAATCCAACACAACTATCACAACCCCTCACGAGTGTCCAAACCCCCACCACTGTCCAACCCACCACCACTGTCACAACCCAAAATAACTGTCACAAAAATCTCTCATTGCACAACCACCCCACAGTCACAATCAACACCACCTCAAAACCCCTTTCCATGACACAACCCACCACATGTCAAAACAACCCACCCACCTTCCACCCCCCCTTTCCCCCCTGCCCCCCCCCACCACGTCACAAAACCCCCCAAAAACCCGTCCAAAAACCACCCCCACTGTCAAACTAAAAACACTGCCCACAACCCCCGACATGTTACAACCCACCCACTTTCACAAACCCCCTTCGACTGCCCAACCCACCCCCCCTGTCAAAACCCCACCACCAGTACAACCCCCCACACTTTCACAAAAAAAAAACCACTGTCCCCAAACCACCCACCACTGTCCAACCCCTGCTCTTACAACCCCCCGACACTGTCATGCCAATCACCCCCCTTTTAAGCCCTCTACCACTGTCACAAAACCCCCCGCCGCCCCCCCCCAACCCCCACCACTGTCACAAAAAAAAAACCCCACTGTCAAACCACAAAACCCCTCTCACAACCCACCACCACTGAAAAACCCCCCCACTGTAAAAACATTTCACCCCAATTTCCACAACCCACCACCGCCGTCCCAACCCACCACCACTGTCCCCTAACCACCACGTCCAAAAACCCCCCACCACTGCACAACCCACCCCCACTGTAACAACCCCCTCCCCCTGTACAACATATCACCCAAAGTCACAACCACCACCCCCTGTCACAGCCCAAACTAATGTCAAACCACCACCACTCTCACTACCCACCAACACTGTTAAAACCCCCCCACAAAAATGTCACAAACCACAACAACTGTCCCAAACCCCCCATCTCTGTCACAACCCCTAACCTGTCCAACCCACCACCCTTTTTTAAAACCAACCACCATTTTTCAACCCCCAAAACTGACACCAAAACCCTTTCCCCCATTGTAAAAAAACCCACAAAAAACTCTAAAACCCCCCAAAAAACCTCAAAACCCACCTCCACTGTCACAAAAAAACCTCCACGAATAACCCACCCCCTGCACAAAACCAACCACCACTTTTTCAAACCCCCCAAACCCCCTGTCAAAACCCAACCACTCCCCAAAAACCCCCACCATGTCCCAAAAACCATCATAAATAACCCACCCCACGTGACAACTACCCTTTCGTCACAACCCACCACCTTTTTCACAAACCTCCACAAAATGTAAAAAACCCCCCACCCCTGTAACAACCCCACCCCCTGTCACAAATGCCACCAATGTCAAACCCACCACCCCGTCCCAAAAAACCCCCACCACTGTCAAGCCCCCCAATCTGTCACAAAATACCCCAAGTCACAACCCACCACCACTATCAAACCAAAACCCCCACGTAAAACCCCACCACTGTAAAAATGCCACCAATGTCACAACCCACCCCCCATGTCCCCAAAAAAGCCCCCATGTCACCAAGCCCACCACCTCTGTCAAAAAACCACCACTGCATAACCCACCACCTTTTTCAAAACCCCCCCACCACGCAAGCCCCAACCACCCCGTACAACCCTTCACCCCTGCTAACCCCCCACCATTTTTAAAACCCACCAACGTCCAACCCCCCAAAAATAACAAAACCCCCTTACCAAAAGCAAACAACCCCCTGTCACAGCCCACAATAATGTCACATCCACCCCACTTTTCACTACCCACCAACGCTTCAAAAACCCCCCCCCAACTGTCACAAACCCAAAAAAGTCCCCAACCCACCATTCTGTCAAAACCCATAAACATGTCACCAACCCACCACCATTTTTTTCAAAACCCCCCACCATTTTACAACCCACCCAAAATGACACAAACCTTCCCCCCATTGTAACAAACCCCCGCCCCAAAACCCCCAAAACTCTGAACCCACTCCCCTGTCACAAAAACCTCCCCTGACAAACCCCCCCCAAAACTGTCACAAAACCCCCACCCCCTTTTTCAAAACCCCCACCACTGTCAAAACCCAACCCCTTCGGAAAACCCCAACCAAACCACTGTACAAAAAAAACCCCCAGAGATAACCCCAAAACTCTGTCACAACTACATACTGTCACAACCCACCACCACTGACAACCACCCCCACTGTCACAAACCCACCACCCACTGTCACAACCAACCACCATTTTAACAACAAAATCCACTTTTTAAAAAAACCCACCATCATTCTGACCACCCACCCCACTGGGGGCAACCCCCCACAACATCACAACCCCACCACCCCCTGTCCAACCCCCCACCCACTATCGCAAAAACCCCACCCACGTCGCAAACCACCCCCCACTGTCACAAACAACCCCACTTTTTACCAAAAAAACAACCACTTTTACAACCCACCCCACTGTCAAACTCACAACCACTGTACAACTAAAAACCAAATCACAATTTTACCCCACTTCAAAAAACCCGCTGCTACTGTCCCCCAATTCTGACACTGTCACAACCCACCCAAATGTCGCAAACCCCCATCACTTTCCCCAACGACCCAACTGTCCCCCAAACCCAAAAACCATGTGGCAAACCTCCACAACTGCCACAACCCCCCCACCACTGTCAAACCCCACCAACTGTCACGACCCACCCCATCTGTCACAACATACCAACATAACACAAAAACCCCTCATAACCCCCCGCAAGTCAAACCCACCACCTCTATCACAACCACCACACTTCACAACCCACCACGAAACCCACCAACCACTGTCACAACCCAAAAAAAAAACTGTCACAAACTACATCATTGCACAACCCAAAACCACTGTCAAAACAACACATCCATCACAACCACACAAGGGTCCAACCCCCACGTCACAAAAACCCCCCACCACTTACAACCCAAAAAACTGTCACAACCTCTCTATTTTTCACAACCCACCAACCCCCAGTCACAATCCAACAACCCCCAACATCACAACCCACCACCCCTGTCAAACCAAAACCACCACCCCGTAACACCCCCACCAAATGTAACAAAAGCCACCAATGTCACAAAAACCCACAACCATTTTCCCCCCAAATCGCCACCACGTCACAAAACCCCCCACCCTGTACAACGTACCACCCCCGTCAAAAAAACCCACCACCATTTTCAAACCCCACCACCTCGTCACAAACCCCCCACCACGTTCCACAAAAACCCAAAAACCCTGTCACAAAAACCAAAATAACTGTCACAAAACCCTTTTCATTGCACAACGCAAAACCCCGTCACAATCCAAACAACATCACAACCCACACGAGTTTTCACAAAACCCCCCCCCACTGTCACAACCCCCCACCACTGTCCAACCCAAAATAACGTCACAACTTCACATGTCACAAACCCACCACCACAGTACAAACCAACACCACCCTCAAAACCCATTACCACTGCCAAACCCCCCACCCTGTCAAAAAACACCACCTGTCACAACCCTTTCAAAACCCCTGCCAAAAAACCATCCACTGTCACAAACCCCCCAACACAGTCAAAAAAACCCCACCACTGTCACAAAAAAAAACCACTGCCACAACCACCGACACTGTTACAACCCACCCCCTTTCCAACCCCCTCGACTGCCACAACCCACCACCACTGTCAAAACCCCCACAACAGTCACAACCCCAAC
>NW_026505176.1:0-17567 GCF_026875155.1 Cherax quadricarinatus
AAAATTTTTCGGGGATGAAAATTAATTTTAGGTGTGATATACCGTCCCCCAAATTTAGATGGGGGACCAAGGGGAAGACTACTATGGGGAAATTGTTACGGCCACAATACACGATAATGTAGTAATTCTAGGAGACTTTAACTTTAGTCATATTGATTGGAATTTCTTGACTGGGAATTTAGAATCATACGACTTCTTAGAAGTAGTTCAGGATTGTTTTTTGAAGCAGTTTGTGACAGAACCTACAAGGGGTAAATAACCTGCTTGACTTAGTTCTGGCAAACAACGAATCCCTTGTTAATAATTTAGAAGTTTCAGAGGAACTGGTGGCCTAGTGGCTAAACCCTCCCGCTTCACACACGGAGGGCCAGGTTCGATTCCCGGCGGGTGGAAACATTCGACACGTTTCCTTACACCTGTTGTCCTGTTCACCTAGCAGAAAATAGGTACCTGGGTGTTAGTCGACTGGTGTGGGTCGCATCCTGGGGGACAAGATTAAGGACCCCAATGGAAATAAGTTAGACAGTCCTCGATGACGCACTGACTTTCTTGGGTTATCCTGGGTGGCTAACCCTCCGGGGTTAAAAATCCGAACGAAATCTTATCTTATCTTATCTTATCTTACATTTAGCATTGAATGGAAGTATGATAGCAGGGATAACTCAGTAACAGTCCCAGATTTTCGCTTAGCAGATTACGAGGGGCTTAGAGAACACTTATCATCTGTTGACTGGGGTAACGAAGAGAGCTATCAATACGAAAGTTTTCTGAACACAATACATGCTGCTCAAAGAACGTTTATCCCTTATAAAGAAATTAGATCAAATAGAAATGACCCAAAATGGATAATAATAGGCTGAATATCTACTAGGCAAAGAAAGGAATTTAAAAGGCGTATCAAAAAGAGCGAGGGTCATCTTATAATCAGTATATTGACATTAAAGGGACATTAAAAGGGATAAGAAAAGCTGAAAGGGACATGAAATTAAAGTTGCTAGGGATTCTAAAACTAACCCAAAAAGTTTTTTTTCCAGGGATTAAACAAAAGTCAGGGGATAAGAAAGGTCCCCATAAAAAAACTAGGGAAACTTACGACAAGAGAATGAAATGTGCTCCATTTTAAAAAATTTAATTTTCTCTGGGTTTTTTACACGGGAAAACACAATAAATTCCGGAATTTAAAATTTTTATAGTGGGCCCGAAAAGATAAATTATGTAACATCAAAAGTCATTTAGGAAAGGGGTTGTGAAGCAGAAAAAGACCAACTGAAGCAAAAAAAGTCCCCCCCGGGTCCTGATGATTTTTTTTTCCAAGGGTTCTTAAGGAATGAAAAATTTGGAAAAGTCGTGAACCTTTTAACTAAATTTTTTTTTAATTTTTATTTTCTTAAAACAGGTGTAGTGTCGATATTTGGAAAGGGCCCAATGAAATTTCCTTTTTTTTAAAAACAGGGGAAAAGCCCGTTACCGTCAATTATACCCCAATTATAAAAAGCCATCTCGATAAGCATAGTTTTGATTAATGAAAACTCAGAATGGATTCCCCAAGGGGCCCGGGCCCTTGTCAAAACTAATTTTTTAACTTTCTTCAGAAAAACCCTTTTGAGGCGGGTTTGACCACGATAAAGAATTTGAATTATTTATTTAGTTTTTTGGGAAGGGGCATTTGATAGATTTTCTGCCCCCAAAACTTTTGAAGAAAGTACCCAGCTCATGGGAGGGGGGGAAAGGGGGCTTTTCGGGGAAATCAAATCGGGGGCCCCCCCACAGACAGGAAGCAGAGAGTGCCCCATAAATGGGGTTAAATCCAGTGGGGATCAGAAAACAAGTGGCTTTCCAAAGGGGATCATTTTTTTGGCCCCCTTTGTTGTTTAAAAATATATCAATGACTTGATAAAGGGAAATTTACTAGTGATATGAGAAAAATTCGCCGATGACAAAAAAGATATTAGGATAATTGATTCAAACGTAATGTTGGGGAACTTCGGGAGGATTTAAAAACCTCAAACTTTTTGGTCAAAAAGTGGCAGATCAGTTCAATGTAGAAAAAGAAAAGGTTCTGAACTCGGGAGTTTTCCAAAACCCCTGCACTTATAATTTTAAAATAATGTAGAACTTGGGCCACCCAGATTGCGAAAAGGATTTGGGGGGTTATGGTAAGCAAAACCCTTTAAAACCCAAAAGACAGAAATGCCTAAGCGTCCCATAAAAGGAAAATAATTACTGGGATTTAATCAAGAAGTGTAAGAAAACAGAAACCAGAGGCCCCATACTGCATTTTAAAGCATCTTTAATTTAGGCCTCCCCCTGGGTTTTATGCAGCTCAATTCTGGTCCCCCAAATTACAAAAAGGGAAAAAAAATTCTTTAAAAAAATTTTCCCACGTGGGATGATAAATTAATACATAGGATTAGAAACCCCTTCCTTATGATGAAAGATTGAAGACTCTTAAGTTACATTCACTTTTTTAGACGAAGAATGAGGGGGGAATTTAAACGAAGGTATAAGGGGAAAAGATGGTTTAAATTAAAAAGGGGGAAAATAACAAGGTCTTGGGGGAAATTTCTCTCCAAGAAAAGAACCCCCCAAGAAAAGGTTTTTTAAATTAGATAAGTTTAGATTTAAAAAGGGGCCCATGGGAAAAGTTTTTGGGGTTTGGAAATAGGGTAGTTGCTGAAACGGGTTTTCCTAGTTGGGTTTTTGAGGCTGGGATTTTGAGTATTTTTCAAATTTAGGTTATAAGTACATGATTTGGGGGGGGTTGGTTTTTGAGTGGGACTTGCAAAAATCAGAGCTTATTCTTGGGTACATTAAAAAATTTGGGTTGGTAAAAATTTTTTTGCTATGGGATAAATTGTAAAGGACCCTAGTATGGGGCCAACGGGCCCCTGCTGCAGTTTTTCCTCCTTTCTTATTTTCCCTTATTTTCCACATATCAACACTACCCCTTTTTTGAAGAAAATTAATTAAAAAATTTAAAAATGGTTCCACAGACTTCCATTTGCTTTCTTTTAGCCCCCCTTAAAAAAAACCTCTTTGGGAACCCGGGTAAACTTTTTTTTGCTTAAATTTTGGGTTTCAACTTTTGTGATGAAGGGTTTAAAAACCGACAAGTTGAAGTTTTGAGACACTTATGCAGCATAGGGGAATTTTTATTCAAAAACTTTTTCGCCACACATCCTTCTTTCATCCAATACCCCTACGTCCCTATCTGTAAAATTCAAACAATTTTGTTTGGCTGAAACATCGTTTCCCCGGCTAAAGGGAAACTGATTAACCTCATACTCCTCCTCCCCCTTAAAACCTTTCCCCTCTTTGTATTGGGAAAGCGAAATTCGGGGGTCTTTTTACTGAGTTATCGCTACAAATTGAACTTCCTTTCAATGCTAAATGTAATTGATTTGGGGGTCGCTAGCACCCATTTCCTCTGAAATTTCTAAATTATTAAAAAGGGTTTTTATTTTTTGCCATAACTAAGCCCAAGCAATTTTTTTCCCCTTGTAGGTTCTGTCCCCAACTGTTTCAAAAAAAAAATTCCTAAACCCTACTTCAAAAGTAGCCGTATGATTAAAAATTTCCCCAGTCAAAAAAATTCTAATCAAAAAATTGCCCTAAATTAAAGTCTTCAAAAATTTAAACTACTTTAAAATCATGCCTAGGGGGCCTTAACAATTTCCTCCCATAGCAGCCCCTCCCTTGGTCCCAATCAAAGTTTGGGTTACGATATTCACTCCCTAAAATCAGTTTTTAAACCCCCTCGAAAATTCTAACCAAACCCAAATCTGTATGTGTTTTCTTCAGACTTAATTCCCCCTTTTTTATTGGGAACAGTTCAAGCGACCCCGGACATATAATTCCACCCCACCCCCCCCCCCTTTCCCCATACTTCTATCTACTAGAACAATTTTTAAAACCCTGAATATGAAAAATTTCCCCAGGCATGTCCCGACTTTTTAATTAAAATACGTTCCCCCATTTTGGGAAATACATCTTGTTAAACCCGCACTAGCAACTAGTCCAAAAATCGTCCATCTTATTCCCAGCACGGGGAATTTTGGTAAAAATAATTTTAAAAAAACCCCCCTCTCTCTTTACCCTTCCTGCTCCCTTTTTTTTATTCCCCCTAAACCTATTCCCGTTCCTTGTCAATTTAAATGCCCCCTGGCCTTTTCCCAAAATCCCCCCTCATTTTTGCCTATTACTAGTTTCCCCCTAGTCTCATATTACTACCCCCGCGATTTCACAGTTTTCCCCAAAAACCCAAAACCAAATAACTGCCTAGTTTAAAAGACCCCAACAGCTCCCTCCAAATGCGATGGCCATGCTTTTTAAAACCCACACCTAATAAGTGACCCCCATCCCCCGGCATACCCTGCATTTCTGCCCTAGAAGAGGTCCCAGTTGTCAATGAATGTTACCGCATTTTTCCCTTTCAGTATTTGTTTCCGCCAAAAATTTACGGGCCCAAATTTCTTTTGGACAAAATTTCCCTTTCCAACCTCCCCCCTTGGGAAAAATGCGACATAACAGGTTTTTCCCCCCCTTCCTCCTAATTATCTCTATTGTGACCTATTTCCCTAATCAGGGCCTCACTCCCACGTCTGCCAACATCGTTGCCTCCACACTGGACAGATTAAAAAGGGTTGCCCCATTACCCCCTCATGAAAGTCATCCCGGGGCGGCTAACAAAAATTTTTTCCCCTTTCCCAAACCCCGGAAAACACCCACTCTCGCCTTTTAAACCCCAACCTTCAAGCAGAATGCCCTATCCATGACCTAAACTGGGAAACCCCCAAAAAACAACAATTTTTTTTTTTAAACCCTTCCCTTTGGGGCGTCCCGTCGTGAACTCCGAGTAAATCGACTCACATTTTGCCAGGTAGCCTTACAAACCCCTTGGGAGAAAATTTGTCAAGACGTTCCTTTATGGGCTTTTGTTTTGGGTTTTTAGGATGTTTCCCCACCACGTCTGCCAAAGCTTTTTTTGTGCTCCCTTGTGGGCCCCTTCCCAGTAGCCCCTCACTTTCGCAGGTAGCAAACCGGGGAATGGGGTTTAAAGTTTTTCCCCGGTAGTCCCTTTTGGTTTTTTTTCGTTGTTTTTGCCTCTCCAACCCCTTTTTTTTTGATCTTTACTTGGTTCCATGTTGCCCGGGCCCCTACCAAGCTCCCCTCTTAACCCGGGGGCTCACCCCAGAAGGATTACTTTCGAAACCTCTTGTTCTCCTCCGTTAAACCCCGTATCTCAATCTTTGCAACTTTGACTCTTCTCCAGCGCCCGGGAAAATTGTCAAGAAGGGCATCCTGGTTTAAAATTCCCCAGAAAGCACACAAAAAGGTTTTTCACAGAACTAAGTACATTCAACCCAAAAATTTTAAATGCTACCCCAAAAAATAAGATTGATTTTGCAAAATCCACTCAAATCCAAAACCCTCCCACTCATGGGCTTAACCAAAGTCCGCCTCAAAAACCCAAATAGGGAGACTGTTCCACCATCCCAAATACCCTATTTTTCCCAAAACCCTTTCTTTCGGTTTTCCCTTTTTTATTGTAAACTTTTTCTAATTTTTAAAACCATTATTGCGGGTTCTCTCAGGGAGATATTCCCCCAAGACCTTTTTAATATCCCCTTTTTTGATACCTATGGAAAAATAAACACAAATGCAGTATAATTGATCCTTTATTGACAACGTTTCACCCACACAGTGGGCTTTTTCAAGTAACACACAGATCCGTGTGTGACTTGAAAAAGCCCACTGTGTGGTGAAACGTTGTCAATAAAGGATCACAATTATACTGCATTTGTGTTTATATTTCCATTGTGTCGGTATTTTATACCATTTATTTCCATTGATACCTATCTTCCACTTATACACTTCGATCAGGTCTCCCCTCATCCTTCGTCTAACAAGTGAATGCAACTTAAGAGTCTTCAATCTTTCTTCATAAGGAAGATTTCTAATGCTATGTATTAATTTAGTCATCCTGCGCTGAATGTTTTCTAACGAATTTATGTCCATTCTGTAATATGGAGACCAGAATTGAGCTGCATAATCTAGGTGAGGCCTTACAAATGATGTATAGCTGCAGTATGACCTCTGGACTTCTGTTGCTTACACTTCTTGATATAAATCCCAGTTACCTATTTGCCTTATTACGTGGAAATATGAACACATATGCAGTATAATGTGATCCTTTATTGACTACGTTTCGCCCACACAGTGCGATTTTTCAAGTCACAAACAGATCTACCTGGGATGTATGTATGTATAATGTTCGCCAAGACCATAGTCCTGGCACGGGTCCCAATCTTGCGATGACCCGTCTCTGGCTCCCGATGGAGAAAGGTTTCCACAATGATGCGACGCATGCCGCTCAAGCGCCTCTCTGGTCAGTAACTATGTACACTAGCGAGGAGGAGGATACGTCATTATCACAGGTAATAGCTTGTCTGATTCGTTGACCCCATGGTACACTAGTGTGGCCGCAGTCATCTCTGGGTCCTCTTCGGGAGGGAATATCACCCCTAGGTGCCTGCGGATTGTCTCAGTAGCTTCGCACTCTAGAAGATAGTGTGTTAGGGGCCGCTGGACAACGTGCTGACAGTACTGGCACATCTCCTCCTCAGCCTTGTCTACCATCATCTTGGCTGTGGGAAAGCCCAAACGAAGCCGATGGATGGTGGTACACTGCGCTGTGGATCAGCTTCTATCATATGGAGGGGGTTCTCCCTGAGTCGCTGCTCGGTACCACTGTTGAGATGGGGTATCACCTAAGACCTCCCCCATAAGTTTCGAGGCTCTGGCAGCCACCAGTTTGGTCTGTCGTAGGCTGATTGGGACAGTAATCCCAACATGGGGGATAGTCTGTTGCTGCCTTGGCTGCATCATCTGCCGCCTCATTTCCCCGGATCCAGCATGGCTGGGGATCCAGTTCAATGCGATCTGTTACCCTGAACTTCCCAAAGGGCTGTCATTATGCTCAGGATCGATGTGATGGGGTGAACATTATCCTGTGGTTGAGGATGGGAGAGGGCATTGATTGCAGAGGTGGAATCAACATGTATGACAGGTCGGAGTCGATGTCGTAGGGCATGTGACAATTCCTGCTGAATCGCCACCAGCTCAGCTTGAAGGATCGTGCAGTGGTCAGGGAGTCGCCAGCCTTGTGTGTGACCATTGTGGTACAGTCCAGCTGCAGCTCCCCTTCCTGTCAGGTCGACAGAACCATCTGTGATATACACTGCAAAATTGCCTCCCTCTGCCAGGCCATGCTTGTCTCAGCATGATTGATGAGGGTGTCTTGACTGCAGAGACATTTAGAGATGGGTAGCTGCATGAAGAAAACATCGGCTGGATCTGGGCGCCAGGGAGGTGGTGGATGGTACCCAGCAACAGGAAGGTCACAACTCTTCTCACAGAGCAGCTGTACAGGCAGCAGCGTCTGCCCAGCAGCACAAAACGAACGAATCCAGGAGTAGTCCGTGAAGAGTGTGGGATCTTGTGACATTGTTGTTAATATCCGTCTCCTTAGTGGGGTACCTTGTATCGTGGCCACTTTGCATGCGTTTATGTATCTTACTCTGTCAGCCAAGGAAGGAAGCCGGGCCTCAGATCTGAGACATACTGTGTTGGTCCAGATTGGGGAACCAAGCATAGTTCTTATCGCCTGGTTTTGTACGACCTCCACCCTTTGCCTGCTCTGCGGGAAGAGATGAGCTAACGCCGGTGCACCGTAGTCAATGAGCGAGCGTATAGCTTGTATATAGTACAAGCGAAGTACATCTTTGCTTGCCCATGCACAGTGCCTCGTCATGGCTCTCATGGCGTTGAGTCTGAGTAGAGCACGTGACCTGACATACTCGGCCTGTTTCTGAAAGGTCAGCTTTTTATCAATGTAGATTCCCAAGTACAGGTAGGAGCCTGTCAACTCAAGTTCTATATCCTGAATACGTAATCTATTCACAGGATCTGGTCCTTTGAACATCATTGCAAGAGATTTCTCGGCCGAGATCTTGAGGCCTAGTTCCTTGCAAGACTGCGTAATTAGGTCAAAGCTCTCTGAGCCTGTCGTTCTAAATTCCCTTTTTCCCATTCACTACGAGTGCAAGATCATCAGCATAGCTGGGGAGCTGTGTGCTACTATGAAAGGGAAGGCCACAAAGTTCCTGCATAGGATGTTAAACAGGGTAGGACTGAGCGCACCTCCTTGTGGCGTACCTTTTTCCCAGGGTTTTAAAGAAGAGTAGTGTCCATGAAAGCTGACACAGGCCTGCCTGCCCTAAGTAGGACTCTATCCAGGCCAGGAGGCGTCCTTTGATTCCCTTCCGAGCTAGTATTGCCAAAATTGCTGTGGGGCTGGGTAGCTCAAATGCCTTTGAAGGTTGAGGTAAACGACGTTTTCTGGGTTTTTTTTGTTGCTATCAGCAATCTGGCTTAGTAGAGTGGTTATGCACTCTGCTGTTTCCCCACTCCTTTGGTGAAGCCAAATATGTGATGATGAGAGGGTCCAAGTTTCCATAGGAGGCGGTTTAACACCACCTCTCAGCAGTCTTGGCTAAGCAGCTGGTCAGCGATATGGGTCTCATACTGCCTGGGCCCTTTGGGGCTTTGGAATTGGTACGATTGTAGCTTTCTTCCAAGCTTCTGGGATGTCCTGGCCCTCCACGACTTGTTAATGACGTCTAGTATGGCCTCCCATCCACTCTGCCCAGCCCTGCACTCATGGAGAAACATCACACCATCGATCCCCGGGCAGTGTAACCTGTTTCTTAAGGGCACGTCGGAGTTTCCAAGTCCGTGAGGTCTACATCAGTCACATCTTCCGACTCACATGCAACTTGTATCGTTAGCTGGCGCTGTGGCAGAAGACCCGTCTGTATTTTCCCGGATGTGCTGTGGGGGCTGAGTGGAGGCTCCCCGGAAGTGAAAAGCTCCACTAGTTTCTCTGTTTCCTGTGAGGGGTTCGGGTGTGCTGGTGGCCTCGGCTTGCTCTTGCCAGTTGCTATGTTGAGCTTGCCCCATATCTCAGATAAGGTGGTGTGATGCCCGAATGTTGAGCACCACTCCCGCCCTTTCTCATTTTTTACTCTGAGAGAGATTCGTGGGCATTCTGCGCAATGGCTCCAAGTATCCTGTTCTCTGCCGTAGGGTTACGCCTGTATAGCTTCTAAAAGGTTGATACGGTGGTTCTGCTCCCGCACCTCGTCGTTGTAGAACCACCAGTCTCTTTTATGAGTGCATTCTGCGGACTTCTTTGGAATTGCACACTCTTCTGCATAGATGAGAACAGTGATTAGCTCTGTTCAGCCGTATCACAATCTTCAGATAGACAGTATGTGGACCACCCTCATGAAGATAATCCTGGAACACCTTCCATTTGGCCCTCTTTACGTCCCATCTAGGAGGCAGCACAACTGTGGGAGGCCTGTTGATGTTGAAGGTGGTGATCACTGCAAAGTGGTCACTGACAAGGTGAGGATGAGTTTTCCATGTGGCTCCTGCTGCGAGTTGTCTTGACCCAAAGGTAAGGTCGAGGCAGCCACCCAACAGGGGTGTTTGGGGGCTTCATTGTTTAGCAACTTTTAAACCCCTGGAATACGTGTAGGAGCATTGCTGTGTCTGCCAGCACATTGGTTGCTGAGTGAGAGTGCAGTATTGGGTGATGTGCGTTGAAATCTCCACCCACAATAATACACTCAGTGCGTGCTAGTGCGAGGAGCTCTGCAATGTCGAGGGAGTGTCTTGGGGTCTTGTAGATGTTATAGATGGTAATTGTCGCCCCAGGTATGTGCACAAGGATGGCCTGTACCTCGACATCCTCCCCACATTCCAAAGGGTTGGCTATAACCTCGTGAGGTATTGTATTGGATACAAATACAGCTGTGCCTCTGCAGTGAACGCCCGGGTCCATGTGCCGAAAATACCCAGCAAAACCGGGTAGTCTTGGGCACATAGTCGGCACAGTCAGAGTTTCTTGTAGCAAGACGATGTCAACCCGATCCCGAATTACTGCCTCCAGAAAAAGAGGTGCTGTTTGCTCCTTAGGCCCTGAAAGTTCCTTTGAAGAACCTTGAGGGTGTGATTTGGTACTGAGGTTATTCCGTCGCTGTTGTTTCCTGAGCTGGAGACTGAGTCCTGCCCGCTCCGAAACCTGCAAATTCAGGCATCCCCCTGTCTCCACCTCGGTCCCGCAAGCACACTCTCAGAGCATATTTACCATCTGCCGGAATGTGCTCGTTGTTCCGTGGGAGGTTTGACTGTGGGTTTCAAATAAGATCCGTGAACACCTTGATGAGGGGCTACGAGATCCTCCCTGGTGAGAGCCTGAATTGGGGGGTTGGGTTCGAAACAGTGGATATTATCTGGGCTGTTGTGGTCTGTAGAGACTGCTGAGGGTTGGATTTTTATTGTATGCACCGTGGTCTGCTGCTGTTGGGTAGCCGGGATCTGCTGGTGAGGTTTCCAGTTGAGTCTGCAAAGCCCTATGGCGGGTAAGGAGTGCCTGCGTTTTTGTGCTATGGCCGGTGGGGCTAGTTTAGTGCCACCTGCTGATCGCATTGACCAATGCACCCTGTTGACGCCTCCTGTTCCTCTTGTTTCTGTTTTCTTCGTTGAGGTAGTGGTGCAGGAAAGGTTCTTGACCTTTACGCCTGGTTGAGACTTCGAGGGTTGGGGAAATTCCTGGGCATTTACTTGGGTTAGCTGCTGAGAGATCTGCGGGATTGCAGAGTTCTCTGCACCAATCGTCCTGAGAGGAGATCCGTCGTAGCCTGTTGCCGAGTTCTTGGGGCCCTTCCAGACTCCTTGAATTCTGGCGAGCCTCTCGGGGCATCGAGCATTCCAGGCATGAGTTTCTGCCTGCAGTTCGGGCATCGGGGAGGGGTTGGGGATGCATTTTTCAGCTTGGGGATGCTTTCCTCGGTAGGGTGGTGCTGGGTGCAGACACCGCAGATTACTCTGTTGGACAGAGTGCACCCCGGTGTCCATAACGCTGATACTTGAAACAGCGAACTGGGTTTTGCTATGAAGGTCCTGACATCATACTTGCCCAAAGAACCGAGGTCCAGCTGGGGATGGCAGTGGTCCTACTTGCTGAATGAGGGCCTGTTTGGGTTGGTGCATTGCCTGCCGTCTTTGCCCTTTAGACGTTGAACTGACACCCCCATTGGGGGTGAGCTGCACTGCCTCGATGGGCATCATCAGCAGGTATCGCATCACTTTACCCCTTTGGGGATTTTCTGCCGAGAGGCCAGTTCCCCCAGGGTGTATGACGATCTGTCCCCCATGACTCTTTTTAAGGTGGTATACATTTCCTTTTGAGAGGGTTCAATATTGGTTCTCCCCTCAAGTTGAACCATATCTTGAACTTAGGTTTTTGTCGTGATTCCAGGTATGAAACAACGCCATAGTGGGTTCTGTGGTCCACGTAAGACTTCACCTTGAATTTGCCAGGTCGGTTGAGCTGGTTTGCCTGCTCCTTGGACGGACGGCGCTTCTTTTTGTTGTCCACAGTGTTCTATTCCTCTTGGTTTTCGGGGATTGGGGTGTTTATTTTCCCTTCCCCGTTTCCCTTGTCGTTGGCTCCATGGTTGGAACTGTCAGATCTGCTACAATATGAGCAGGATCTTCCTCTTCCTCTCGCAACTTCTTCGCTAGAATTTCGCCCCACATTTCCAAATCCGGTCCTCCATCGAGTTCATGGAGCATCGTGGCCTCTTCTTTTCGGGAGAAAGCCATGCGCCTATCTTGTGATAAGGAGAGAACTCCGGAACTGAGTGTGTGAGTGTGTACACGTGTACCTTCCATCCTGTTTCAGTGCCTGACAGATGATATCAAATGGAATACAATACCGACAGGTTGGTAGATAAGCAACATTTCAAGGCAACTTTTTTTCGAAAAGTTTCGCCTACACAGTAGGCTTCTTCAGTCGAGTACGAAATTAGGCAGGAGCAGTAAGATGTGAAGACGATGTAATCAGTCCATCACCCTTGAAGTCGTAGATTTTTAGGTTGTCAGTCCCTCAAACCTGGAGAATTCGGTTCCAAAGTCTGGAACTAACTGAAGACAAGCGACAGTGTAGAGACTTAAATACTGTCACCTCCCCTTTCTGACAGTTTTTAAAGCCCTCTACATGTCGCTTGACTTCATTAGTTCCAGTTTTTGGGAACAGTTCCCCAGGGAGGGACTGAAAACCCTCAAATCCGCTTCAAGGGTGAGGAGATTACATCGTTTCAACTCTACTGCTCGTCTAATTTCTGTATCGACTGAAGAAGCCATTGTGGGCGAAACGTTTCGAAAAAAGTTGCCTAAATTTTGCCTATGTGTCTTATCACCAACCTTTCGGTTTGTATGCCTTTTGATAACATCGTCAGACATGCAACAAAAGCATCTGGTACAGAAAGAAAACCCTTTTGGACAACTTTTTCAGTGAGAACTGTTTAAAACTGAGGGGGACGACCTTCATGGCTACATTCTCTCTAAAACTCTTGAAATAAAGTTGCCAAAATGTTGCCTATGTGTCTTATTCCCAACCCAGTCTTTGGGCTAACTCTATAAAAAACCTTACTAAAATCTAAGTAAAAATATAAATTTTGTAAAGGGTTCAGGAACCGACATGTTTTTGAATTAACAATGTGAACTCTTGGATTTTTAATTGAGGAAACGTTTCGCCACACAGGGGTTCATCATCCAAAAAAGGGAAAACTTAAAATGGAAAAAACCGAAAAGTTTTTAGTTAAGACACAAAATGCCTTTAGGTATCTTTATTTCTAAACGTTTGCTACACAAAAAGCGAAAGGAGAAATTTGAAAAACAGAGGGAATGGGGTAACAGTAACTCCCCTTGAGTCATGTGGTCCTCCATCAATCTTAATGAATACGGCATAGCCTGAGAAGCAGCTTAAAAAACTAACATACGGGGGTATCACCCCCTCCCCTAGGAGTTGGTGCGAAGGCACAAGTCTTTGGGAGATTCTGAACGTTTCCTCAAAAAAGATACCAAGGTTCACATGTGTCTAATTCAAAAAATAATATAAAATTTTTTTACGTGGTAAACACCCCCAAAAAGTTTTTACAAAGAAAGTTAAAAAATTAGTTAGACAAACCGGACCTTTGTGATCCAGTGAGTATCATTAATAAATTTGCTTATCGAAGGCCTTATAATTCGCTATTTTTTGACTCTAGTAATTTTGCCTGCCAATTTGAGGTCGGGCTTATTGGGGGGAATTTTATGGTAAGACTTTTTCCCCCTGTTTTAAAAATGGGAATTACTTTAGGCATCTTCCACATATCGACACTACACCTGTTTGAAGAAAAAATTAAAAATGTTATTTAATGGTTCCAAAATCCATTTTGCTTTCCCTTAAAGAACCCTTTAAAAAAAACCTCGTCAGTAGATGCCCAAGTTTTTTTTAAAGGGGGGCCCTATCTTATCTTGATTTTGTTCTATAAACCTGAAAAAAACTTTTTGGTTAGTTTTAGAACCCAGCAATTTTAAATTTCATAGCCCCCCTTTTAGTTTTCTTTTTTCCCCTTTTTAATGCCCCTCTTAATGTCAATTACGATTCATAAGATCCCCTCACCTTTTTTAAAACGCTTATAATTCCTTTCTTATGCCCAGGAAGTATTTGAGCCTATTTTTCATCCATTTGGGTCATTCTATTTGATCAATTTCTTTAACAGGAAAAACTTTTTTTGAGCAGCATGTTAGGTTCAGAAAACTGTAATTTTGACATCTCTCTTCGTTCCCCCCATTCAGCAAATATAAGGTTCTCTAACCCCATCAAATCGCTAAGCAAAATCTTGGATGTTCCAAAGTTATTGCTACTATCGTACTTCCATTTTTGTAAATTAATTGATTTGTGGTCGCTAGCCCCCCATTTCCTCCAAAATTCTAAATTATTAACAAGGGATCATTTTTGCCTAATAATCAAGCGGTTTACCCCTTCTAGTTCTGTCCCAAACGCTTCAAAAAAAAATCCTGAACTACTTCTAAGAATGTGTGATTCAATTTCCCCCAGTCAAGAAATTCCCAACAATATGCAAAATTAAAGTCTCCTAAATTACAATTATGGGCCCTTGTGGCCCTAAAATTTCCTACCATAGTAGTCCCCCTGGTCCCTATCTAAATTTGGGGACGGATATCCACCAAAGTTAATTTTTCTGCCCCTTGAAAATTCTACCCAAACAGACTTGTATGTTACTTCGACTTTAATCCCCTTTTTATGCAAAGTTCAAGCGGTCTGGACATTACAATGCCCCCCCACCCCCCTTCCCGTACATTATTTTGGAAAATTTAGAACCCTGAATGTGACATTCTGCGGGCATGTCTCGACTTTTAAATTTAAACCCACTTTTCAGAAATGGAAAATACATCTATTTTTCCCTGCATAGAAACATCTCAACTCGCCTCTCATTCCTACACCCCCTTCTTTTTACCCTTTCCCTGCTCCTTTCTGTTATTTAAAAACCTTTTACTTCCTTTAATTTAGCTTTCCAAAACCCACCTTTTTGCTATATATTTTCTATAGTACTCATTTTACTACCCTGAGATTCACAGGTTGAGGGACTGATTCCCTCTCTTCTTACATGTTTTACTGCTTCAAGTTAGTCCAAATTTTTGTTTTGATAAAGCCACGGGAGGGCGAAACGTCTAAATAAAAAAACCCCAGATTTTTGCACATGGTCTTTCTCTATGTCTTTTATGAAATTGTAAACAGCAGGGGGCCCAAACGCCCCCCTGTGGAACCCCGCTCGGACGTTTTCCCCCTCTGATTTCTCCCCATTATGAACTCTCCCGTCCATTTGTCAACGAAGCCTCACCAGGGAAAAAATTTTTTTCTCCTATTCCATGTGCTTTAATTTCCCCCAATAGTCTTGATTGGGAACCCCGTCAAAAGCCTTACTGAAGTCCATTACACAAAATCATATTCATTACCATGATCTACCCCCTAAAAACCTTAGTGAAAAAAAATTCCCACTGGCAAGAACCAAGTCAAAGGGGGTTATTTCCCCTAGTTGGCTCTGTCACAAACTGTTTTAAAAAAAAATCCTGGATGTATCAAGAAATACCCGACTCTAAATTTCCTGTAAATTGTCCCCGTCAAAATTGTCTATAGTTGAAAAACTCCATTAGCACAACATTTTTTGTATGTAGTCCTTCGAATTTCGTCCCTAGAAGTTTACTGCACCCCCCTCAAAATTTTGGGGGCCCCGTAAATCACCAACCCAAAAAATTTGTTTTTCTCGGCCCTCGAGAACTGTAACCAAAAAATTCAGTGGCTGCGCTTTAATTTAATACTTTAAACAACAATTTAAATTGTCTCTGACATACTCGCTATCCCCCCCCTTTCCTGTGACCTGTCAGTGTGTAATAATTTATAGCCTTTATTTTACATTAGAGGGAAACTCTCATTTTCAGATTTAGCCCGGTCTTGTTTAGCAATAATATGTAGTTTTTCCGCACTTGCAATTAATCTTCTCATCTTTATTTTTTTCACCTGCTAGTAGTATAGTAAGCCTTAAAGGGCCTAACTTAGGTATGTACATCATTTCCAACCTTAGCACCTGGTTGGGGTTGTTGGCGAACACTTTGAGAGGGTTGCCTAGCTTTTCATTTCTTATTTAGTTATGGGATAGTGGATTTGTTTTAAAAGGGGAATCTCACCAAAATTTTTGTAGGTTTTAAAGTAGCTGAGATTTCACCAGCAAATAGGTGGAGGGGACGTCGTTTTCTTGTTAAAATCTTTTTTTTAGGGAAAATATCATGAGGCCCAGTCGATTACAAATTGCTTAACTTCTTTAAGAATGGGCTCATCTTCTTGTGCCCCTTTTTATGTATCATGATGTCATCGCTAGCTTTAGCTAATGTTTTGGGGGGCGGAGATCATAAGGAGGCATTAAACAGAATATTAAATAGAAGGGCAAGAACTCTCCCCCGTACCTAAAGCATTTAGGTACAGGGGGGGATACTCTATTTGACAGGTATCCCATTATCCCGCAGAGTAAAATACCCCAAATTTTATTTTGGCCAGTTCATGTAGCATAATGTTCTGTCCGCCCCAAAACAATGCGATTTTTTGATCAAGAAAAGTGGTAAAGTAGCGGAGGGGGTGTGCAGTGGGGAAAAGGGGGAAATATGTTCTGCACACTTTTTCCTTTCTGAACCATAGAGGTGGGGAAAGTTGGTGTCTGATTCTGTAGTGCAGCTGTCAAGTATCATTGTTTCAAAGGTTTTTTCCAAAGACAAATATTTAAAGGGGACGGTCTAAATGATCACTGTTGGGGTTAGGGATAGCACAATGAGATATTGGTCCCGGAAGTAGGAAAAACTCCCTTTGTATGAGATTAAGACACATGTCAACATCTGGGGATCTTTTTGTAGACGTTTCGCCCTCCAGTGGGGTTTATCAAAAAAAATTCTAGACATAACTAGAAGACAGTAGAACTATGTAAGAAGATGAGGGAATCTCCCCCCAACCCAGGAGTAGGGGCCAACAAAGGGTTAAGGGACGTGCCTTAGAGTTCTGAGAAAATCGTAGGTTTTTTACCATCCTCTCCGGAGCTTGATCGCCTTTGTTAATCTTATCTAATTCATACCGTGAAAAGGCAATCACTCTCATCAATTTTTTTTTCTATAAAAAAAATCATTTCATATTTCTCTGAAGTACTCCTAATTTTTTTTTAATATGGAGGAATTTCAGGCCTGGGGTGTTTGGGCCAGCTTTATGAGGGCATTTGCATTTTCAAGAGGGGAAGGGATGAGCAACAATGCAAGCTTTTTCCCGGTTATTTTATTTATACCTTTCCAAGCCAAATTAAAGAGGTGGGCCCAGTTAATCACTAACAAATTTTCCCCATTTCCCGTTGCCCAAGTTTTTGCTTTCTATTCCCTTCATTTGTTAGTGCAACTTGAAATGCCGGGCAGGGCTGGGTTCACTTCACGGGATGCTTTACCAATCCTCCTAGCTGCGTGTATTAATTCGTAGCCCGGATCATTATTGTATTTATATTGGTTTTTATTGTTATTTATAGTGGAGGGTCTTGTTTTGTTTTCCTCCCCCTTTATCTTGAGGACAGTCACAATGTGGGGAAAATAAATCATCATTAAATTTTTTTGGGGCCCCTGGGGTGGTAATTTTTTATACCCCTTTTATAAAGTGATTAAAAAGTTATCTTGGTTGGGAAAAAAGTTTCCCCCTTCGAATTTTAGTTCTTAATTTCGGAGTGGTCAAGATGACAGTTTAAGCTTGGGGAAATGACAATAGAAATCATCAAAAATTTACAGATCGTCGTAAGAGTATTAAATCCAAGGACAGATATAGTAGACACAATATATGTCGTAGTAATAGTGCCCACAATTCAAAATTATCATGCTCATTTAGCAATTTCTTCTATTTTCTTCCTTGTGTTTTTTTATAGACTCACCCCGGGGGATTTCCAAAACCCCTGGGAGTATTTTAAGCTGGAATGGACAAACACCTAAAGTCGGTACCTGACCAGCTGGGTTGGGTCGTACTTGGTTTGGTGCAGCCAGCAGTAACAGCTTGTTTCGGCTTGATCCCCCAGGAC